>JANJGN010004503.1:0-32699 GCA_026770705.1 Isurus oxyrinchus | reverse complement strand
GATAGCGTGTGGGGGGTCTCGCAGATACGGGGTGAGGGGGTGAGAGCGTGGTGGGGGGTCTCACAGGTAAGGGGGGAGGGGGAGAGAGCGTGTGGGGGGTCTCGCAGGTACGGGGTGAGGGGGGTGAGAGCGTGTGGGGGGTCTCACAGGTAAGGGGGGAGGGGGAGAGACCGTGTGGGGGCTCTCACAGATACGGGGGAGGGGGGAGAGAGCATGTGGGGGGTCTCACAGGTATGGGGGGAGGGGGTAGAGAGTGTCTGGGGGTTCTCGCAGGTACGGGGGAGGGGGAGAGAGTGTGTGGGAGGGTCTTGCAGGTACGGGAGTAGGGGGAGACAGCGTGTGGAGGGTCTCGCAGCTACAGTGGGAAGGGGAGAGAGAGTGGGGGAGTGGGGGGGTCTCACAGGTACGGAGGGGAGGGGAGAGAGCATGTGGGGGGTCTCGCAGGTACGGGGGGGATGGGGAGAGAGCGTGTGGGGGAGTTTCGCAGGTACGGGGGGGATGGGGAGATAGCGGTGTGGGGGGTCTCGCAGGTACGGGGTGAGGGGGGAGAGAGCGTGTGGGGGATCTTGCAGCACAGGGAGGAGGGGGAGAGACCATGTGGGGGGGTCTCGCAGGTACGGGGGGAGGGGGGAGAGAGCGTGTGGAGGTCTCGCAGGTAGGGGGGAGGGGGAGAAAGCGTGTGGGGGGGTCTCGCGGGTATGAGGGGTGGGGGAGATAGCATGTGGGGGGGTCTCGTGGGTACAAGGGGTGGGGGAGAGAGCATGCGGGGGTTCGTGTAGGTTCGGGGGGAGGGGGAGAGCGCGTGCGGGGGGTCTTGCAGGTACAGGGGGAAGGGGAGAGAGCATGTGGGGGGTCTCGCGGGTACGAGGGGAGGGGGAGATAGCATGTGGGGGGGTCCGCGGGTATGAGGGTGGGGGAGAGAGCGTGTGGGGGGTCTCGCGGGTACGAGCGGAGGGGGAGATAGCATGTGGGGAGGTCTCGCGGGTACGAGGGTGGGGTAGAGAGCGTGTGGGTGTTCGCGTAGGTTCGGGGGGAGGGGGAGAGAGCGTGCGGGGGATCTCGCAGGTACAGGGGGAGGGGGAGAGAGCGTGTGGGGGTGTCTCGCAGGTACGGGAGGAGGGGGAGAGAGAGTGTGGGGGGTCTCGCAGGCACGGTGAGGGGGCAGACAGCGTGTGGGGTTCTCGCCGGTACGGGGGGAAGGGGAGAGATTGTGTGGGGGGGTCTCGCGGGTAAGGGGGGAGGGGGGTGAGAGCTTGTTGGGGTTATTGCACGTACAGAGGGGGAGGGGGAGAGCGTCTGGGGGGTCTCACAAGTATGGGGGGAGGGGTACAGAGCATGTGGGGGGATCTCGCAGGGACGGGGGAGGGGGAGAGAGCGTGTTGGGGGTCTCGCGGGTACGGGGGAGGAGGAGAGAGCGTGCTGGGGGTCTCGCAGATATAGCAGGGGAGGAGGAGAGACCGTGTGGAGGGTCTCGCAGGTACAGGGTGAGGGGGAGAGAATGTGTGGGTGGTCTCGCAGGTGGGGGGAGGGGGAGAGGGCGTGTGGGGCGTCTCGCAGGTACGGAGGGGAGGGGGAGAGAGCATGTGGGGGGTCTCGCAGGTACGGAGGGGGTGGGGGAGAGAGCGTGTGGGTGGGTCTTGCAGGTAGGGGGGACGGGGAGAGGGCGTGTGGGGGGTCTCGCAGGTACGGGGGAGGGGAAGAGATCGAGTAGGGGGTCTCGCAGGTACGGAGGGGGAGGGCGAGAGAGCATGTGGGGGGTCTCACAGGTACGGAGGGGCAGCGGGGAGAGTGCATGTGGGGGTGTCTCGCAGGTAGGGGGGAGGGGGAGAGGGCGTGTGGGGGGTCTTGCAGGTACGGGGGGAGCAGTAGAGAGCATGTGGGGTGTCTCGCAGGTAAAGGGGGAAGGGGTGAGAGCGTGTGGGGTCTCGCAGGTAAGGGGGTGAGGTGGAGAGAGCATGTGGGGGGTCTCGCATGTAAGGGGGGAAGGGTTGAGAGTGTATGGGGGTCTCGCAGGTACGGAGGGGGAGGGCGAGAGAGCATGTGGGGGTGTCTCACAGGTACGGGGGGAGGGGGAGAGAGTGTGTGGGGGTCTTGCAGGTAGGAGGGGTGAGGGGGAGAAAGCGTGTGGGGGGGTCCCGCAGTTACATGGGGTCGGGGGAGAAAGCGTATGGGAGGGGTCCCGCAGTTACAGGGGGTCGGGGGAGAGAACGTGTGGAGGGGTCCCACAGTTACAGGGGAGGGGGAAGAGAACGTGTGGAGGGGTCCCGCAGTTACAGGGGAGGGGGAGAGAACGTGTGGAGGGGTCCCGCAGTTACAGGGGGAGGGGGAGAGAACGTGTGGGGGGGTCCCGCAGTTACAGGGGGGAGGGGGAGAGAACGTGTGGGAGGGGTCCCGCAGTTACAGGGGGGAGGGGGAGAGAACGTGTGGAGGAGTCCCGCAGTTACAGGTTGTCGGGGGAGAGAACGTGTGGGGGGGTCCCGCAGTTACAGGGGGGATGGGGAGAGAACTTGTGGAGGGGTCCCGCAGTTACAGGGGGTCGGGGGAGAGAATGTGTGGGGGGGGGTCCCGCAGTTACAGGGGGTCGGGGGAGAGAACGTGCGGAGGAGTCCCGCAGTTACAGGGGTTTCGGGGGAGAGAACGTGTGCAGGGGTCCCGCAGTTACAGGAGAGGGGGAGAGAACGTGTGGAGGGGCCCCGCAGTTACAGGGGAGGGGGAGAGAACGTGTGGGGGGGTCCTGCAGTTACAGGGGGTCGGGGGGAGAGAACGTGTGGAGGGGTCCCGCAGTTACGGGGGGTCAGGGGAGAGAACATGTGGGGGGGTCCCGCAGTTACAGGGGGTCGGGGGAGAGAACATGTGGGGGGGTCCCGCAGTTACAGGGGGGAGGGGGAGGAGAACGTGCGGAGGGGTCCCGCAGTTACAGGGGGTCGGGGGAGAGAACGTGTGGAGGGGTCCGCAGTTACAGGGGGAGGGGGAGAGAACGTGCGGAGGGGTCCCACAGTTACAGGGGAGGGGGAGAGAATGTGCGGAGGGGTCCCGCAGTTACAGGGGAGGGGGAGAGAACATGTGGGCGGGTCTCGCAGTTACAGGGGGTCGGGGGAGAGAACGTGTGGGGGGGGTCCCGCAGTTACAGGGGAGGGGGAGAGAACGTGCGGAGGGGTCCCGCAGTTACAGGGGGTCGGGGGAGAGAATGTGCGGAGGGATCCCGCAGTTACAGGGGGTCGGGGGAGAGAACGTGTGGAGGGGTCCCGCAGTTACAGGGGAGGGGGAGAGAACGTGTGGAGGGGTCCCGCAGTTACAGGGGAGGGGGAGAGAACGTGCGGAGGGGTCCCGCAGTTACAGGGGAGGGGGAGAGAACGTGTGGGGGGGGTCCCGCAGTTACAGGGGAGGGGGAGAGAACGTGTGGAGGGGTCCTGCAGTTACAGGGGAGGGGGAGAGAACGTGTGGAGGGGTCCCGCAGTTACAGGGGGTCGAGGGAGAGAACGCGCGGAGGGGTCCCGCAGTTGCAGGGGAGGGGGAGAGAACGTGTGGGGGGATCCCGCAGTTACAGGGGAGGGGGAGGAGAACGTGTGGAGGGGTCCCGCAGTTACAGGGGGTCGGGGAGAGAACCTGTGGGGGGGTCCCGCAGTTACAGGGGAGGGGGAGAGAACGTGTGGGGGGGGCCCCGCAGTTACAGGGGAGGGGGAGAGAACGTGTGGAGGGGTCCCGCAGTTACAGGGGAGGGGTAGAGAACGTGTGGAGGGGTCCCGCAGTTACAGGGGGTCGGGGGAGAGAACGTGTGGGGGGGTCCCGCAGTTACAGGGGGGAGGGGGAGAGAACGTGTGGAGGGGTCCCGCAGTTGCAGGGGAGGGGGAGAGAACGTGTGGGGGGGGTCCCGCAGTTACAGGGGGTCGGGGGAGAGAACGTGTGGAGGGGTCCCGCAGTTAGAGGGGAGGGGGAGAGAACGTGTGGGGGGGCCCCGCAGTTGCAGGGGAGGGGGAGAGAACGTGTGGGGGGGGTCCCGCAGTTACAGGGGGTCGGGGGAGAGAACGTGTGGAGGGGTCCCGCAGTTAGAGGGGGTTGGGGGAGAGAACGTGTGGAGGGGTCCTGCAGTTAGAGGGGAGGGGGAGAGAACGCGCGGAGGGGGCCCGCAGTTACAGGGGGTCGGGGGAAAGAACGTGTGGAGGGGTCCTGCAGTTACAGGGGGTCGGGGGAGAGAACGCGCGGAGGGGTCCCGCAGTTAGAGGGGAGGGGGAGAGAACGTGTGGAGGGGTCCCCAGTTACAGGGGGGAGGGGGAGAGAACGTGTGGAGGGGTCCCGCAGTTACAGGGGGTCGGGGGAAAGAACGTGTGGAGGGGTCCCGCAGTTACAGGGGAGGGGGAGAGAACGCGCGGAGGGGGCCCGCAGTTACAGGGCGTCGGGGGAGAGAACGTGTGGAGGGGTCCCGCAGTTACAGGGGGGTCGGGGGAAAGAACGTGCGGAGGGGTCCTGCAGTTACAGGGGGTCGGGGGAGAGAACGTGTGGAGGGGTCCCGCAGTTACAGGGGAGGGGGAGAGAACGTGCGGAGGGGGCCCGCAGTTACAGGGGAGGGGGAGAGAACGTGCGGAGGGGTCCCGTAGTTACATGGGGTCGGGGGAGAGAACATGTGGGGGGGTCCCGCAGTTACAGGGGGTCGGGGGAGAGAACGTGTGGAGGGGTCTCGCAGTTACAGGGCGTCGGGGGAGAGAACGTGTGGGGGGGTCCCGCAGTTACAGGGGAGGGGGAGAGAACGTGTGGAGGGGTCCCGCAGTTACAGGGGAGGGGGAGAGAACGTGTGGAGGGGTCCCGCAGTTACAGGGAGGGGGAGAGAACGTGTGGAGGGGTCCCGCAGTTACAGGGGGTCGGGGGAGAGAACGTGTGGAGGGGTCCCGCAGTTACAGGGGAGGGGGAGAGAACGTGTGGAGGGGTCCCGCAGTTACAGGGGAGGGGGAGAGAACGTGCGGAGGGGGCCAGCAGTTACAGGGCGTCGGGGGAGAGAACGTGCGGAGGGGTCCCGCAGTTACAGGGGAGGGGGAGAGAACGTGTGGGAGGGGTCCCGCAGTTACAGGGGAGGGGGAGAGAACGTGTGGAGGGGCCCCGCAGTTACAGGGGAGGGGGAGAGAACGTGTGGGGGGGTCCTGCAGTTATAGGGGGTCGGGGGAGAGAACGTGCGGAGGGGTCCCGCAGTTACAGGGCGTCGGGGGAGAGAACGTGCGGAGGGGTCCCGCAGTTACAGGGGAGGGGGAGAGAACGTGTGGGGGGGTCCTGCAGTTACAGGGGAGGGGGAGAGAACATGTGGGGGAGTCCCGCAGTTACAGGGGGTTGGGGGAGAGAACGTGTGGAGGGGTCCCGCAGTTACAGGGGGTCGGGGGAGAGAACGTGTGGAGGGGTCCCGCAGTTACAGGGGGTCGGGGGAGAGAACGTGTGGAGGGGTCCCGCAGTTACAGGGGGTCGGGGGAGAGAACGTGTGGGGGGGTCCCGCAGTTACAGGGGAGGGGGAGAGAACGTGTGGAGGGGTCCCGCAGTTACAGGGGAGGGGGAGAGAACGTGTGGAGGGGTCCCGCAGTTACAGGGGAGGGGGAGAGAACGTGTTGGGGGGTCCCGCAGTTACAGGGGAGGGGGAGAGAACATGTGGAGGGGTCCCGCAGTTACAGGGGAGGGGGAGGAGAACGTGTGCAGGGGTCCCGCTGTTACAGGGGAGGGGGAGAGAACGTGCGGAGGGGTCCTGCAGTTACAGGGGAGGGGGGAGAGAACGTGTGGGGGGGTCCCGCAGTTACAGGGCGTCGGGGGAGAGAACGTGTGGAGGGGTCCCGCAGTTACAGGGGAGGGGGAGAGAACGTGTGCAGGGGTCCCGCAGTTACAGGGGAGGGGGAGAGAACGTGTGGAGGGTCCCGCAGTTACAGGGGGTCAGGGGAGAGAACGTGTGGAGGGGGTCCCGCAGTTACAGGGGAGGGGGAGAGAACGTGTGGAGGGGTCCCGCAGTTACAGGGGAGGGGGAGAGAACGTGTGGAGGGGTCCCGCAGTTACAGGGGAGGGGGAGAGAACGTGTGCAGGGGTCCCGCAGTTACAGGGGAGGGGGAGAGAACGTGCGGAGGGGTCTGCAGTTACAGGGGAGGGGGAGAGAACGTGTGGGGGGGGTCCCGCAGTTACAGGGCGTCGGGGGAGAGAACGCGCGGAGGGGTCCCGCAGTTACAGGGGAGGGGGAGAGAATGTGTGGAGGGGTCCCGCAGTTACAGGGCGTCAGGGGAGAGAACGTGTGGAGGGGTCCCGCAGTTACAGGGGAGGGGGAGAGAACGTGTGGAGGGGTCCCGCAGTTACAGGGGAGGGGGAGAGAACGTGCGGAGGGGCCCCGCAGTTACAGGGGAGGGGGAGAGAACGTGTGGAGGGGTCCCGCAGTTACAGGGCATCGGGGGAGAGAACGTGTGGAGGGGTCCCGCAGTTACAGGGGAGGGGGAGAGAACGTGTGGGGGGGTCCCGCAGTTACAGGGAGGGGGAGAGAACGTGCGGAGGGGTCCCGCAGTTACAGGGGAGGGGGAGAGAACGTGTGGGGGGGTCCGCAGTTAGAGGGGTCGGGGGAGAGAACGTGTGGAGGGGTCCTGCAGTTAGAGGGGAGGGGGAGAGAACGCGCGGAGGGGTCCCGCAGTTACAGGGGGTCGGGGGAGAGAACGTGTGGAGGGGTCCTGCAGTTACAGGGGGTCGGGGGAGAGAACGTGCGGAGGGGTCCCGCAGTTACAGGGGAGGGGGAGAGAACGTGTGGAGGAGTCCCGCAGTTACAGGGGAGGGGGAGAGAACGTGTGGGGGGGTCCCGCAGTTACAGGGGAGGGGGAGAGAACGTGCGGAGGGGTCCCGCAGTTACAGGGGGTCGGGGGAGAGAACGTGTGGAGGGGTCCCGCAGTTACAGGGGAGGGGGAGAGAACGTGTGGGAGGGGTCCCGCAGTTACAGGGGGTCGGGGGAGAGAACGTGTGGAGGGGTCCCGCAGTTACAGGGGAGGGGGAGAGAACGTGTGGGAGGGTCCCGCAGTTACAGGGGAGGGGGAGAGAACGTGTGGAGGGGTCCCGCAGTTACAGGGGGGACGGGGAGAGAACGTGTGGAGGGGTCCCGCAGTTACAGGGGAGGGGGAGAGAACGTGTGGGAGGGGTCCCGCAGTTACAGGGGGTCGGGGGAGAGAACGTGTGGAGGGGTCCCGCAGTTACAGGGGAGGGGGAGAGAACGTGTGGGGGGGCCCGCAGTTACAGGGGAGGGGGAGAGAACATGTGGGGGGGTCCCGCAGTTACAGGGGGTCGGGGGATGAGAACGTGTGGAGGGGTCCCGCAGTTACAGGGGAGGGGGAGAGAACGTGTGGAGGGGTCCCGCAGTTATAGGGGGTCGGGGGAGAGAACGTGTGGAGGGGTCCCGCAGTTACAGGGGGGAGGGGGAGAGAACGTGTGGAGGGGTCCCGCAGTTACAGGGGGGACGGGGAGAGAACGTGTGGAGGGGTCCCGCAGTTACAGGGGAGGGGGAGAGAACGTGTGGAGGGGTCCCGCAGTTACAGGGGGGAGGGGGAGAGAACATGTGGGGGGGTCCCGCAGTTACAGGGGAGGGGGAGAGAACGTGTGGGGGGGTCCCGCAGTTACAGGGGGGAGGGGGAGAGAACGTGTGGAGGGGTCCCGCAGTTACAGGGGAGGGGGAGAGAACGTGTGGAGGGGTCCCGCAGTTACAGGGGAGGGGGAGAGAACGTGTGGGGGGGTCCCGCAGTTACAGGGGAGGGGGGAGAGAACGTGCGGAGGGGTCCCGCAGTTACAGGGGAGGGGGAGAGAACGTGTGGAGGGGTCCCGCAGTTACAGGGGGTCGGGGGAGAGAACGTGCGGAGGGGTCCCGCAGTTACAGGGGGTCGGGGGAGAGAACGTGCGGAGGGGTCCCGCAGTTACAGGGGAGGGGGAGAGAACGTGTGGAGGGGTCCCGCAGTTACAGGGGAGGGGGAGAGAACGTGCGGAGGGGTCCCGCAGTTACAGGGAGGGGGAGAGAACGTGTGGGGGGGTCCCGCAGTTACAGGGGAGGGGGAGAGAACGTGTGGGGGGGTCCCGCAGTTACAGGGGAGGGGGAGGGGGCAGGTGTGGTGGGGGTCCCGCAGTTACAGGGGAGGGGGAGAGAACGTGTGGGGGGGTCCCGCAGTTACAGGGGGAGGGGGAGGGGCAGGTGTGGGGGGAAAGTGTACAGACCGACCAGGGGGGAGGGGGAGGCGTAACTTTGGAGGGGTAGGGAGCAAGGATGCCTATGTCGGGGGGGGGGCACGAATTCGGAGTGAACCGCGCTGGCACACCACCAGCCCCCCTCACTCAGCCCGACGGCCTGCGTCCCGTCCCCCCCCCCCCCCCCCACCCCCGCCCAAGCCTTGACTGGCCATCCCACTCTGCAGCTTCCTGTTCCCCCCGGCGTCCGACCGTGGGACAACAGGCAAAGGCAGCGGCAGGCAGACACCCACCCCCCCGCTCTCCCCCGCAGCGCTGCCGTGGAGATGCGGGGCCCAAAGGCCTACTTCCAGGATGGGCCCGGTCAGACTCGGGGACAGTTAGGCACTCTGGACTCATCCATGTCTCCTCCGCTTTCCCCGGGTGCAGGTTGAGCAGCAGATGAGCAGCTCCAGTCTCTACATGGCAGTCCTGCTCCACCTCTACGAACAGCGATTCACCGAGCTCATGCGGCTGCTGAGCGGGAGCACGGCCACCTACCAGGTGAAGGGGGCAAACATCGCACACATCGGGGGGGGGGTAAATGGGGCAACTATCACACACACACACACACACACACACACACACACACACACACACATGCACACATCGGGGGGTAAAGGGGGCAACTATCACACACACACACACACACCGGGGTAAAGGGGGAAACTATCACACAAACACATCGAGAGTAATGGGGGCAACTATCACACAACACATCGGAGTAATGGGGGCAACTATCACACACACACACACACACACACACACATTGGGGTAAAGGGGGCAACTATTACACACACGCACACATCGGGGGGTAAAGGGGGCAACTATCACACACACACACACCGGGGTAAAGGGGGAAACTATCACACACACACACACACACACACACATTGGGGTAAAGGGGGCAACTATTACACACACGCACACATCGGGGGGTAAAGGGGGCAACTATCACACACCACACACACCGGGGTAAAGGGGGAAACTATCACACAACACATCGAGAGTAATGGGGGCAACTATCACACAACACATCGGGAGTAATGGGGGCAACTATCACACACACACACACACACACACACATTGGGGTAAAGGGGGCAACTATTACACACACGCACACATCGGGGGGTAAAGGGGGCAACTATCACACACACACACTGGGGTAAAGGGGGAAACTATCACACACACACACATCGGGAGTAATGGGGGCAACTATCACACACACACACACACACATTGGGGTAAAGGGGGCAACTATTATACACACACACATCGGGGTAAAGGGAGCAACTATCACACACACACATTGGGGTAAAGGGGGCAACTATCACACACACACACACATCGGGGGTAAAGGGGGCAACTATCTCACACACACACATCGGGGGTAAAGGGGGCAACTATCTCACACACACACATTGGGGTAAAGGGGGCAACTATCACACACACACACATCGGGGGTAAAGGGGGCAACTATCTCACACACACACACATTGGGGGTAAAGGGGGCAACTATCTCACACACACACATCGGGGTAAAGGGGGCAACTATCACACACACACACATCGGGGTAAAGGGGGCAACTATCACACACACACACACATTGGGGTAAAGGGGGCAACTATCACACACACACATAGGGGGTAAAGGGGGCAACTATCACACACATTGGGATAAAGGGGACAACTATCACACACGGGGCAAAGGGGGCAACTATCAGACACACGTGGGGTAAAGGGAGCAACTATCACACACACAGGATAAAGGGGGCAATTATCACACACATGTGGGGTAAAGGGGGCAATTATCACACACACATGGGCTAAAGTGACAATTACCACACACAGAGTAAAGGGGGCAATAATCACACATGGGTAAATGGGGCAATAATCCCACACACGGATTAAAGGAGGCAATTATCACACACTTAAGAGCATAAGAAATAGGAGGAGTAGGCCATTCGGCCCCTCGAGCCTGCCCCGCAATTCAAGAAGATCATGGCTGACCTGCCCCAGGCCTCAACTCCTCTTTGGTGCCAGCTCCTCATAGCCCTCAACTCCCCGATATTTCACAGATCTATCTACCCCCTCTTTAAATACTTTCAGTGATCTAGCCTCCACAACTCTCTGGGGTAGAGAATTCCAGACATTCACTACCCTCAGAGAAGAAATTCCTTTGCATCTCAGTTTTAAATGAGTGTCCCCTTATTCTGTAACAATGTCCCCCTAGTTCGAGATTCCCCCACTAGTGGAAACATCTTCTCAACATCTAGTCTGTCAAGCCCCCTCAGAATCTTATACCTTTCAATAAGATCACCCCTCATCCTTCTAAACTCTAATAAATAAAGGTCTAACCTGTTTAGCCATTCTTGATAAGTCAACCCCTTCATCTCAGAAATCAGCCTAGTGAATCTCTATTGGATTGTCTCCAATGCCAGTATATCCTTTCTTAAATACGGGGCCCAAATAATAATATATAATAATAATATATAATATATAATATATAATAATCATGACTGGGGGCCAATCGCAGTGCGGGGCCCTGTTTCCCGACCGCTCCATGCACAACGAGGGAAAATTTAGGCCCGGGGCAATATCACATGGGGTAAAGGGGCAGTTATCACACACAGAGTTTCGGGACAATTATCACACACAGGGTAAAGGGTTAATTACTACACATGGTGTAAAGGGGCAGTTATCACACACAGAGTAAGGGGGTGTTTATCATATGGAGTAAAGGGGAAATGATCACACACATGGGGTAAAGGGGCAATAATCACACACATGGAGTAAAGGGGCAATAATCACACACATGAGGTAAAGGGGAAATTATCACACACATTGGGTAAAGGGGTAATTATCACACACATTGGTAAAGGGGCAATAATCACACACATGGGGTAAAGGGGAAATTATCACACACATTGGGTAAAGGGGCAATAATCACACACATGGGGTAAAGGGGCAATAATCACACACATGGAGTAAAGGGGCAATAATCACACACATTGGGTAAAGGGGCAATAATCACACACATGGGGTAAAGGGGCAATAATCACACACATGGAGTAAAGGGGCAATAATCACACACATGAGGTAAAGGGGAAATTATCACACACATGGGGTAAAGGGGCAATAATCACACACATGGGGTAAAGGGGTAATAATCACACACATGGGGTAAAGGGGTAATAATCACACACATGGGGTAAAGGGGTAATAATCACACACATGGAGTAAAGGGGCAATAATCACACACATGGGATAAAGGGGCAATAATCACACACATGGGGTAAAGGGGTAATAATCACACACATGGGATAAAGGGGCAATAATCACACACATGGGATAAAGGGGCAATAATTACACGCATGGGGTAAAGGGGCAATAATCACACAAAAGTGATAAAGTGGAAAATTATCACACACATGGGGGTAAAGGGGACAATTACCACACACGGGGTAAAAGGGGCAATTTCTACACACTCAGGGTAAAGGGGGCAATTATCCCACACAGAGTAAGGGGGCAATTATCACACAGAGTAAAGGGACAATTATCGCACACATGGGGTAAAAGGGGCAATTATCACACACACTGGGTAAAAGGGGGCAAATATCACACGCACATGGAGTTAAGGGGCAATTTATCAGGCACAGAGCAAAGCAAGTGCACTGTAGGGTGAGCTGTGGCGATCGCGCTGGCTGTAAGCATGGAAGCAGCGTGACAATGTCTGAAGCTAACGGCCTGTTCTTTCCTCCCAGTTCAGTGCGGTGGACTCACAGCCTGGAGCTGACGGCAGTGACGCTCAAAGTAGGTCTCGCTCCCCTCAGGCCAGGTGCAAGTGCCCGGCGGCGTGGCGCGCCCTTGTCCCCTGTCGTTCATCTTTCGCCCTCCCCCTCTCTCCCTTCCTGCCTCTCTCCAGAGCCCCGGGGCAGCCAGGTCAGCCGGCTTTGGCAGGGGGTTGTGGGGGGGAGTTGGTGGGTGGGGGGCGCCAGGCCGACTGGGGCAAAGCGGTGGCGGGAGGGGGTTTAAGGTGAGGCTCCCCGCTTGGAACCCGGAGAGTGCCTTCTAAACCGTGGGGAAACCGGATGGTGGGAGAGCAGAGAGATTTGAGAACCCCCCACCCCCACCCCACCACCACCCTACCCCCGGGGTACACAAATCATAGACCACTTGGAGAGTGGCACAAAAACCCATCACAAAGTCCAAAGCAACGATGGCCTTTTAACTCCAGGACTCTACAGTGCACAAGCAGAGAAGCGAGTAATGCACCGATTAGATTCCAGCCTGTAACTCACTCCCGGGTATCTGTTATTCTATATATAAACCACCCGAACCCCTCGATTAGATTCCAGCCTGTAACTCACTCCCGGGTATCTGTTATTCTATATATAAACCACCCGAACCCCTCGATTAGATTCCAGTCAGTAACTCACTCCCGAGTATCTGTTATTCTATATATAAACCACCCGAACCCCTCGATTAGATTCCAGCCTGTAACTCACTCCCGGGTATCTGTTATTCTATATATAAACCACCCGAACCCCTCGATTAGATTCCAGTCTGTAACTCACACCCAGGTATCTGTTATTCTATATATAAACCACCTGAACCCCTCGATTAGATTCCAGCCTGTAACTCACTCCCGGGTATCTGTTATTCTATATATAAACCACCCGAACCCCTCGATTAGATTCCAGTCTGTAACTCACTCCCGGGTATCTGTTATTCTATATATAAACCACCCGGACCCCTCGATTAGATTCCAGCCTGTAACTCACTCCTGGGTATCTGTTATTCTATATATAAACCACCCGAACCTCTCGATTAGATTCCAGCCTGTAACTCACTCCCGGGTATCTGTTATTCTATATATAAACCACCCGAACCCCTCGATTAGATTCCAGTCTGTAACTCCCGGGTATCTGTTATTCTATATATAAACCACCCGGACCCCTCGATTAGATTCCAGCCTGTAACTCATTCCTGGGTATCTGTTATTCTATATATAAACCACCCGAACCCCTCGATTAGATTCCAGTCTGTAACTTACTCCCATGTATCTGTTATTCTATATATAAACCACCCGAACCCCTCGATTAGATTCCAGTCTGTAACTTACTCCCATGTATCTGTTATTCTATATATAAACCACCCGAACTCCTCGATTAGATTCCAGTCTGTAACACCCACCCGGGTATTTGTTATTCGATATATAAACCACCCGAACCCCTCGATCAGATTCCAGTCTGTAACTCACTCCTGGGTATCTGTTATTCTATATATAAACCACCCGAACCCCTCGATTAGATTCCAGACTGTAACTCACTCCCGGGTATCTGTTATTCTATATATAAACCACCCGAACCCCTCGATTAGATTCCAGTCTGTAACTTACTCCCATGTATCTGTTATTCTATATATAAACCACCCGAACCCCTCGATTAGATTCCAGTCTGTAACTCACTCCCGGGTATCTGTTATTCTATATATAAACCACCTGAACCTCTCGATTAGATTCCAGCCTGTAACTCACTCCCATGTATCTGTTATTCCTCACAAGATAGAAGTGTCCTTTACTCTGTATCTCACCCCGTGCTGTACCTGTCCTGTGAGTGTTTGATGGGGACAGTGTAGAGGGAGCTTTACTCTGTATCTAACCCCTTGCTGTACCTGTCCTGGGAATGTTTGATGGGGACAGTGTAGAGGGAGCTTTACTCTGTATCTAACCCCGTGCTGTATCTGTCCTGGGAGTGTTTGATGGGGTCAGTATAAAGGCAGCTTTACTCTGTATCTAACCCCATGCTGTACCTGTCCTGGGAGTGTTTGATGGGGATAGTGTAGAGGGAGCTTTACTCTGTATCTAATCCCGTGCTGTTCCTGTCCTGGGAGTGTTTGATGGGGACAGTGTAGAGGGAGATTTACTCTGTATCTAACCCCGTGCTGTACCTGTTCTGGGAGGGTTTGATGGGGACAGTGTAGAGGGAGCTTTACACTGTATCTAACCCCGTGCTGTACCTGTCCTGGGAGTGTTTGATGGGGACAGTGTAGAGGGAGCTTTACACTGTATCTAACCCCGTGCTGTACCTGTCCTGGGAGTGTTTGATGGGGACAGTGTAGACGGAGATTTACTCTGTATCTAACCCTCTGTTGGCCAGTTTTGTGGAGAAAGTGTCATTGGTTTGACTCATCCTCCACCGTCACCATCTGTATGATGGAGTTTCATTGCATCCTCAGTATGGAACTCACAGCGGGTTTAGGATCAGCCTTTCACGTCGGGAATGGGCTGCTCCCTCCGGTGGAATGACCTGAGGCTTGACTGGTCCCTGTTCCTCCCCCCTGACTCACCCGCGGGGCCAGTTGTTCACCCATGCGATGGCGCGTGCTGGATATGGCCCGACTATTCGACCGCGGGTGGGGGGATTGGGGGTGGGGTACCTCCCAACTGAGCCGGCCAAGCCTCAACCCCCGACGCAGCCGCGGTTACTGGGCAGCAATCAGGCATGGGAATTTTGACCTGACCGTGCTTTCACCCTCTCTCGGACTGAGGGCTGAGAGCAGACGGAGCGCCCCCCTCTGTCCTGTCTGTGGGAGCACAACGCCCCGGACGTCGTCGACGTGCGGCGTGGATGGGAAACGCAGGAAACACCCGGTCCCCTGATTCTCCAGGGTTGGTAGGCGTTGGGCTGGGGGGGGGGTTGGTGGGCTTTGGGCTGGGGGAGGGGGGTTTGGTGGGCAGCAGGATGGGGGGTTGGTGGGCAGAGGGTTGGGGGGGTTGGTGGGCAGTGGGCTGGGGTGGTCGGTGGGCGTTGGTCTCGGGGGGTCGGTGGGCGTTGGGCTGGGGGGGTCAGTGGGTTGGGGGTGGTTGGTAGGCAGTGGGCGCTGGGCTAGGGGGTGGTTGCTGGGCATTGGGTTGGGGTTGTTGGTGGGCAGTGGGCTGGGGGGGGTTGGTGGGCAGTGGGTTGGGGGGGGTTGGTGGGCAGTGGGTTGGGGGGGTTGGTGGGCAGTGGGTTGGGGGGGGTTGGTGGGCAGTGGGTTGGGGGGGTTGGTGGGCAGTGGGTTGGGGGGGTTGGTGGGCAGTGGGCTGGGGGGGTTGGTGGGCAGTGGGTTGGGGTTGTTGGTGGGCAGTGGGCTGGGGGGGTTGGTGGGCAGTGGGTTGGGGGGGTTGGTGGGCAGTGGGTTGGGGGGGGGTTGGTGGGCAGTGGGTTGGGGGGTTGGTGGGCAGTGGGCTGGGGGGGGTTGGTGGGCAGTGGGTTGGGGGGTTGGTGGGCAGTGGGCTGGGGGGGTTGGTGGGCAGTGGGCTGGGGGGGGTTGGTGGGCAGTGGGCTGGGGGTGTCGGTGGGCGTTGGGCTGGGGGGGTTGGTGGGCAGTGGGTTGGGGGGGGTTGGTGGGCAGTGGGCTGGGGTGGTCGGTGGGCGTTGGGCTGGGGGGGGTTGGTGGGCATTGGGCTGGGGGTGTGGGTGGGCGTTGGGCTGGGGGGGGGTGTTGGTGGGCAGTGGGTTGGGGTGGTTGGTGGGCAGTGGGTTGGGGTGGTTGGTGGGCAGTGGGTTGGGGGGGTTGGTGGGCGTTGGTCTGGGGGGTTGGTGGGCAGTGGGTTGGGGGGGTTGGTGGGCGTTGGGCTGGGGGGGGTTGGTGGGCAGTGGGTTGGGGGGGTTGGTGGGCGTTGGGCTGGGGGGGGTTGGTGGGCAGTGGGCTGGGGGTGTGGGTGGGCAGTGGGTTGGGGGTGTTGGTGGGCAGTGGGTTGGGGGGGTTGGTGGGCATTGGGTTGGGGGGGGTGTTGGTGGGCAGTGGGTTGGGGGTGTTGGTGGGCAGTGGGTTGGGGGTGTTGGTGGGCAGTGGGTTGGGGGGGTTGGTGGGCATTGGGTTGGGGGGGGGTTGGTGGGCAGTGGGTTGGGGGGGTTGGTGGGCGTTGGGCTGGGGGGTTGGTGGGCGTTGGGCTGGGGGAGTTGGTGGGCGTTGGGCTGGGGGGTTGGTGGGCAGTGGGTTGGGGGAGTTGGTGGGCAGTGGGTTGGGGGAGTTGGTGGGCAGTGGGTTGGGGGGGGTGTTGGTGGGCAGTGGGTTGGGGGGGTTGGTGGGCGTTGGGCTGGGGGGGGTTGGTGGGCAGTGGGTTGGGGGGGTTGGTGGGCGTTGGGCTGGGGGGGGTTGGTGGGCAGTGGGTTGGGGGGGTTGGTGGGCATTGGTCTGGGGGGGTTGGTGGGCGTTGGGCTGGGGGGTTGGTGGGCAGTGGGTTGGGGGGGTTGGTGGGCAGTGGGTTGGGGGGCTTGGTGGGCAGTGGGTTGGGGGGCAGTGGGCGTTGGGCTGGGGGAGGTTGGTGGACGTTGGGCTGGGGGCTTGGTGGGCGTTGGGCTGGGGGGTTGGTGGGCAGTGGGTTGGGGGGCAGTGGGCGTTGGGCTGGGGGAGGTTGGTGGACGTTGGGCTGGGGGCTTGGTGGACGTTGGGCTGGGGGAGGTTGGTGGACGTTGGGCTGGGGGCTTGGTGGGCGTTGGGCTGGGGGGTTGGTGGGCAGTGGGTTGGGGGGCAGTGGGCGTTGGGCTGGGGGAGGTTGGTGGACGTTGGGCTGGGGGCTTGGTGGGCAGAGGGTTGGGGTGGTGGTTGGTGGGCAGTGGGCTCGGGTGTTGGGGGTGGTCTGCGGGGTGGTGGTCAGCGACCTCCCCTTTCCCCCTCTCCCACTTTCCCCGACTCTACGCTTAAAACCGGTAACATCTCCGACCTTTCCCAGCCTGGGTGTGAGGCGACCCACCTGAAATGCCAGCTCACTCCCTCTCTCTCTCCGCGTCTGCTGCCTGACCGGCCGAGCACGTCCAGGGTTTTACCTGGGCTTCTTCCCCCCACCCCCCCCAACAACAACTCGCCTCCCCACCATCGCGTCCAACCTCCCCCACCTGCCCACACTCGCATCAGCCACCATCGCAAAAGAACAGGGACGCTCGGGGCCAGGGTGTGGAAACTGGGTCCCTTACCGCCCTGCACTGGCGGGGGTGGGGGGTGGGGTGGGGGGGCGGTGTGGTGAGGGACTCATTAACAATGGGAGCCCACCACCCCCCACCACATCCCACAACACCCCCCCCCCCCCCTCCCCCCCCCCGCTCGTCCCCCTGCCCTGGCCCGGCTAGTTAGGCTGCAGTCAAGTTGTGGGGAGGGGGTCCGGGGTGAGGTGGGGTGGGGGCTTCTGCGGGAACCAGTCCTCTCAACACGAGGACCCACCAGGGACAAGGCCGACGGCGCAAAGCACGAGCCAGCTGCAGGCCGGGAGCGTCCCAGAGGGGAGGGGTGGGATGGGTGGGGGGGGGCGTGGTCAGTGGGCCCGGATATTGACATGTCACCCCAGGCAGAGGGGCGGTGGGAGAGGGGGAAGGGGGTGGGGGGTGAGGGGGTGTGGGTGGACAGGGACTCCAGCTCAGCTCAGCCTTCACATCGGGCAATCCAATCCGAATCTGAACCCCACCCCCTCCACCACCGCTGCGACGCACACCACCCCCCCTCCCTTGGCCCCCACAATCCCCACCTACCCCCACCCCACCCCCGCCACCCCCAACCCTTTTAACTGGCTGCCCGGTTGTACGGAGGTAAGCAAAGGTCCTTCCGCATCACTTCTCCAGCCTTTGTGCTCTGCTTCTGCCTTCCAGATTCTGACTCGGAGGAAGAGGACAGCGCGGACCCGCAGTCACGAAGCGACGTCATGCCCGACGGCGTGATGCTGACGTTTGAGCAGAGAGATGCCTAAAGAGATGGGGCCCCCCGCTCCTCCTCCTCACCCCACCCACACCACCCTCCCTCCCCACCACACACCTGCCAGTTATAGTACCGTATGGACAATGTGCTGTGCAAGTGACTGCTTTCTTTTGATAAAGTGCCTCACGGAATTTTGTGGGGCCTTCCTCTGTACCAAGGTGTCTGTGTCACTGCTGTGTGTCGGCTTCTTTACCCCATCTGGAAAGATAAGTGAGCGTGTGTGTGTGTGTGTGTGTGTGAACGCGCGTGCGTGTGTATGTGTGCCTGTGTGTGCATGTGTCTGTGTGTGTGTTTGGGTACACGTGTCTGTGTGTGTGAGTGCGTGTGTGTGCGTGCATCTGTGTGCGTATATGTCTATATGCGTGCGCGCGCGTTTATGTGTATGTGCGTGCGTATGCGTGTGCATGTCTGTGTGTGCACGTGTGTCTGTCTGTGTGCGCGCGCGCGCGTTTATGTATATGTGCATGCGTCTGTGCGTGCACGTCTGTGTGTGCACGTGTGTCTGTGTGCGCGCGCGCGTGTTTATGTATATGTGCGTGCGTCTGTGCGTGCACGTCTGTGTGTGCACGTGTGTCTGTCTGCATGTATGCGCATCTGTATCTTTGCATGTGTGCGTGCACGTGTCTGTGCGTGTGTCTGTCTGTGTATGTGTGCATGTGCCTGTGTGTGTATGCGCATGCGTCTATGTGTATGTGTGTGTCTGCCTGCGTGTGTGCACATGTGTATCTGCTTGTGTGCATGTGTATTGGACATCTGTGTGTGTGGGTACACGTGTATGCGTGCGTGCGCCTGTGCGTGTGTGTACACGCATCTATCTGTGTGTCTACACGTGTGCACGTGTGTATCTGTGCATGTGCATATGCATCTGTGCATGTGAGTGTGTACGTGTCTATCTGTGTGCGTGTGTGGGTACACGTGTGTGCGTGCATGTGTGCATCTGTTTGAGTTTTTTATTCTTTCACGGGACGTGGGCATCGCTGGCGAGGCCCCAGCCTTTGTTGCCCATCCCTATTTGCCCCTTGAACTGAGTGTCTTGCTTCTCCATTTCGGAGGGGGGCAAGTTAAGAGTCAACCACATCACTGTGGGGGTCTAACATATAGGCTAGACCAGGTAAGGACGGCAGACTTACCCTTCCCTAAAGGGGATATTCATGAACCAGATGGGGTTTTTTTACGACAATCGATGACGGTTGTCACTGTCCCCGTGACTGAAACTGGCTTCATAATTCCAGATTTTATGAATTGATTGAATTTAACTCTGGGATTGGGCTTCCGAATTATCAGTCCAGTGACATGACTACGATGCCACCATCTGTGTGCTTGTACATGAGTAAGTGTCTCCGCACTTCATGTATATTAGCATTAGTTTTGCGTGACTGTGTTTGTGTTGCTGGCAGTCTATACACCAAAGCTGGTGGAGCTCCGAACTGAGAGCTGTGGTGCCAGGCTCGGAAGATGTCGAGTGCTGCAGCGCAGACTCTGAAGTAACTGAGAGCCTGAGCAGAAGGGTGGAATAATCTTGCAGGGCATTTGACAGGGCAGGATGATCTCTGAGTTCTGAGAGCGGGCGGGAAGAGCTCGGAGTCCGAGAGCAGTCAGGGCAGGGCAGGAGGAGTTCAGCGTCCGAGAGTGGGCAGGGCCGGGCAGGGCAGGAGGAGCTCTGAGTCCCAGAGTGGGCAGGGCAGGATGGGCTCTGAGTCCCAGAGCAGGCAGGGCAGGAGCAGCTCTGAGTCCCAGAGTGAGCAGGGCAGGAGGAGATCTGAGTCCCAGAGTGGGCAGGGCAGGGCAGGAGGAGTTCAGCGTCCGAGAGTGGGCAGGGCAGGGCAGGAGGAGCTCTGAGTCCCAGAGCGGGCAGGGCAGGAGGAGCTCTGAGTCCCAGAGCGGGCAGGGCAGGAGGAGCTCTGAGTCCCAGAGTGGGCAGGGCAGGGCAGGAGGAGCTCTGAGTCCCAGAGCGGGCAGGGCAGGAGGAGCTCTGAGTCCCAGAGCGGGCAGGGCAGGAGGAGCTCTGAGTCCCAGAGCGGGCAGGGCAGGAGGAGCTCTGAGTCCCAGAGTGGGCAGGGCAGGGCAGGAGGAGCTCTGAGTCCCAGAGCGGGCAGGGCAGGAGGAGCTCTGAGTCCCAGAGCGGGCAGGGCAGGAGGAGCTCTGAGTCCCAGAGTGGGCAGGGCAGGAGGAGCTCTGAGTCCCAGAGCAGGCAGGACAGGGCAGGAGGGGCTCTGAGTCCCAGAGTGGGCAGGGCAGGGCAGGAGGAGCTCTGAGTCCCAGAGTGGGCAGGGCAGGAGGAGATCTGAGTCCCAGAGTGGGCAGGACAGGAGGAGCTCTGAGTCCCAGAGCGGGCAGGGCAGGGTAAGAGGGGCTCTGAGTCCCAGAGTGGGCAGGGCAGGAGGAGCTCTGAGTTCCAGAGCGGGCAGGGCAGGGCAGGAGGAGCTCTGAGTCCCAGAGTGGGCAGGGCAGGAGGGGCTCTGAATCCCAGAGCAGGCAGGGCAGGGCAGGACAGGCCGATAATGGTGAATGCGGTCCCCATTTCTTGGACGAGCTTTCTGATTCCTGGTTTATCGATGGGCTGTGAATTCCACCAGCTTCCCGTGTCCCCTGAGACTGGGGTCCTCGGAATACTAGCCCAGAGACTTTACCGCTGTGCCACTCGTCGACGTCTACAGCACAGAAGGAGGCCATTCAGCCCACCCTCGCCGTGCCCGGTCAACAAATATCTGACTACAAAAACGAAAATAGCTGGAAAAACTCAGCAGGTCTGACAGCATCTGCGGAGAGGAACACAGTTAACGTTTCGAGTCCGTGTGACTCTTCATCAGAACTAAGGAAATAGAGAATTGAGGTGAAATATAAGCTGGTAGAGGGGTGGGACAGGTAGAGCTCGAGAGGGTGTCAGTGATAGGTGGAGGCCAAGAAGAGACTGCCAAAGATGTCATAGACAAAGGGACAAAGGGGTGTTGACGGTGGTGATATTAGCTAAGGAATGTGCTAATGGGGACATTAAGGGTAGCAAACAGGACAAGCTAGTGGCAGATGGCCCTAGTGGGGGTGGGGTGGGGGTAAGGGTTTGAAATGGGCTAAAAGGTGGAGATGAAACAATAGATCGAAATAAATTTAAAAATAGGTGGGAAAAGAAAAATATATTTTTTTTAAATTATAATTTGTTGGGAAAGCGGAGATCAGAAAGGGTGTGGGGATGGAGGAGAGAGTTCATGACCTGAAGTTGTTGAACTCAACATTAAATCTGGCAGATAAAAACAAAGAAAACTGCGGATGCTGGAAATCCAAAACAAAAACAGAATTACCTGGAAAAACTCAGCAGGTCTGGCAGCATCGGCGGAGAAGAAAAGAGTTGACGTTTCGAGTCCTCATGACCCTTCGACAGAACTTGATTTCGAGTCCAAGAAAGAGTTGAAATATAAGCTGGTTTAAGGTGTGTGTGTGGGGGGGCGGAGAGAGAGAGAGAGACAGAGGTGCTTCTATCACTGCTTGTTTGTCTACACAAGCACCTCTGTCTCTCTCTCTCTCTCCGCCCCCCCACACACACACCTTAAACCAGCTTATATTTCAACTCTTTCTTGGACTCGAAATCAAGTTCTGTCGAAGGGTCATGAGGACTCGAAACGTCAACTCTTTTCTTCTCCGCCGATGCTGCCAGACCTGCTGAGTTTTTCCAGGTAATTCTGTTTTTGTATTAAATCTGGCAGGCTGTAAAGTGCCTAGTCGGAAGATGAAGTGCTGTTCCTCCAGTTTGCATTGAGCTTCACTGGAACATTGCAGCAAGCCATGGACAGACATGTGGGCGTGAGAGCAGGGTGGTGTGTTGAAATGGTAAGCGACAGGGAGGTCTTGGTCATGCTTGCGGACAGACCAAAGGTGTTCCACAAAACAGTCACCCAGTCTGCGTTTGGTCTCTCCAATGTAGAGGAGACCACATTGGGAGCAACGAATGCAGTAGACTAAATTGAGGGAAGTGCAAACGAAGAGCTGCTTCACTTGAAAGGAGTGTTTGGGCCCTTGGATGGTGAGGAGGGGGGAAGTAAAGGGGCAGGTGTTGCAGCTTCTGCGGTTGCATGGGAAGGTGCTGTGGGAGGGGGTTGAGGTGTAGGGGGTGATGAAGGAGTGGACCAGGGTGTCCCGGAGGGAACGATCCCTGTGGAATGCCAACGGGGGCAGTGAAGGGAAGATGTGTTTGGTGGAGGCATCATGCTGGAGTTGGCGGAAATGGCAGAGGATGATCCTTTGAATGCGGAGGCTGGTGGGGTGATAAGTGAGGACAAGGGGGACCCTATCATGTTTCTGGGAGGGAGGAGAAGGCGTGAGGGCGGATGCGCGGGAGATGGGCCAGACACGGTTGAGGGCCCTGTCAACGACCGTGGGTGGAAAACCTCGGTTAAGGAAGAAGGAGGACATGTCAGAGGAACCGTTTTTGAAGGTAGCATCATCAGAACAGATGCGACGGAGGCGAAGGAACTGAGAGAATGGGATGGAGTCCTTACAGGAAGCGGGGTGTGAGGAGCTGTAGTCGAGGTAGCTGTGGGAGTCGGTGGGTTTGTAATGGATATTGGTGGACAGTCTATCACCAGAGATTGAGACAGAGAGGTCAAGGAAGGGAAGGGAAGTGTCAGAGATGGACCACGTGAAAATGACGGAGGGGTGGAGATTGGAAGCAAAATTGATAAATTTTTCCAAGTCCCGACGAGAGCATGAAGCAGCACCTAAGTAATCATCGATGTACCGGAGAAAGAGTTGTGGAAGGGGGCCGGAGTAGGACTGGAACAAGGAATGTTCCACATACCCCATAAAGAGACAGGCATAGCTGGGGCCCATGCGGGTACCCATAGCCACACCTTTTATTTGGAGGGAGTGAGAGGAGTTGAAGGAGAAATTGTTCAGTGTGAGAACAAGTTCAGCCAGACGGGGGGGGGGGGGGAAGAGTAGTGGTGGATGGGGTTCTGACTACACTAATCCCATTTTCCAGCGCTTGGCCCTTCGCCCTGGGAGGCCGCGGCAATGCAGCTGGACAACTTCTCCCCATGGCATTGATTACAATGGGAAATGGATGCAGCAGCCATTATATACCCCATGGCTTCAGCTGCGAGGAGATGGGGATGGGGAAACACAATGAGGAGGTGGTGGGGGGGGGGGGGGGGGGGAGGGGCGGGGGGGGGGCCGGGGCTGGGGCAGATGGACAGTTCTATCGACCAATCGGGACGCGGGAGATATCATCATCATCATCATCATCATCATCGTCGGCGCCACCGCCTCCTCCTGTGACGTTCGAGAGGGCGGAGAGTCAGTTCTCCGTGTCGTCCCTGATTGACAACGGCCTCGACCAATCGCCCCTTGTTATTTAAATAACAAACCACCGCCCCCCCCCCCAACCTCCCCATCTTTCAACCAATAGGACGAGGCCGTCGGGTTCAAAAAAAAAGGATTTTTTTCCTCTTCAGGGATCAGGACTGAACATGAAATCAACAAAAAATAAAACAAAAGTCAAACTCCCGAACCTAATATAAGTGCGTGCGCGAGCGACCAATTGCAGCGCGGAAATGGGAACCGATCCCGCCCCTCGCACTGGCCGCCGACCAATGACGTGGCGGAGCGGGGAAAAGGAGGAAGCCGATTGGGGCAAACGGCCGTCAAGGGCTTCGGGTGGGGGAGCGGGGAGGAAAGAGAGAGCCGGGGTTGGGGGGGTGGTGGAGGAAAGAAACTACCACACGTGACTGGCGGCGGCGAAGAAGACCAATGGGGGGCAGGGGGCGGGACCGTAATACGTGACTGGCGGCGGAGGCGACCAATGACAAGGAGGTAGCGCAATGGGCGTTGCATCACCTCGCGCGCGGTGCTGGGGGAGGGGAGCGGCGTCGTTCACCAATAGGAGGAGAAGGAGAAAAGGGGGTGGGTGGGCGTTAGCTGCCGCTGTTAACGGACAGCGGGGGGAACCAATGGGAGTAGGGCTGGCTGTTGGGGGGAAGGGGGGGTTGGTGGGATTCTCTGAACCCGGCGACCAACGCTAGGAAGGTGGGGCGATGGGGGCGGGACCGCGGAACCTGAAGGAGGGCTGAATCAGCCAATAGGGATGAAGGGGGTGGGAACCGCGCAGCTTGACGGACGGATGAGCCGACCAATGGGAGGAGGGGTCTGTGTGTGTGAGTGAGTGAGTGAGGGGGGGTGTTAACCGCGAATTTGACGGGCACCTGAGTCGCCCAATGCGGTGGGGGGTGGGGTGGAGGAGGAGTAGGCTACGAGAGAGAGGGGGCGTAACTACTCACCTGACGGACGGCCGAGTTGACCAATGGAGAGGAGGAGGAGGTAACGAGCAGATCGGAGGGAGGGGTGGGTCGTAACCGCGTCGCCTGACGGACGGCCGAGTCGGCCAATGGGAGGAGGAGGAGGATGACATGTTTGTGTGTGTGTGTGTGTGTGTTTGAGAGCAAGAGGGAGGAGGGGGGAGCGTAACCGCTCAGCCTGACGGACGGCCCAGTCGACCAATGAGGAGGAGGAGGGTGACGTGCAGAGCGCGAGAATTTGTGGGTGGGTGGGGGGGGAGGGGTTGGGGACGTCACCGCACGGCCTGACGGGCGGCCGGATCACCCAATCGGGAACGGCGGCATAGCGCGGACGTCCAATCCCGATTGGGGAGAGTGGGGGGGGGGGGGGTCCTCCAACCAAGCCCCGCCCCTTCCTCCCACCCACCCACCCCAGCCTCCCGCTCGCTCTCTCTCTCTCTCTGGCTCTCGCTCTCTCTCGGCGGCCGCCATTTTGTTGATTGTTGTGTCTGTGGGAGCGCTTTTTAATTCCCCCCCCCCCATCCCTTCCCCTCTTTTTTTTCCCTCCCTTCTCGCACACACGGACGGACGGACGAACGAACTTTTGTATTTAATACGCCTTTTTTTTTCTCTCTCTGTCTCTTTGTGTCTCTCTCTCTCTCTCTCTCTCTCTGTGCACCGGACACTATTTTTTGTTTAAAGAGTGGGATTTCCCCTCCCCCCCTCCTCCTCCTCCTCCTCCCTCCTCACACGCACCAACCTCCCTCCCTCCCTCCCTCCCTCCCTCCCTCCGGCCAACGAACCCTCGCCGCCGCCGCCTCCGCCGCCATTTTAGGCCCGGGCTTTTTGGAAGAGTTTGAAGCTTCACCTTCTTCCCCTTTTTAATTCCAACCCCCACCCCACCCCACCCCACCTCCTCCTCCTCTCCCCATCTCCCATCTCCCATCTCCTATCACCTTCACCCCTTCCCTCCTCCCCCTCTTATTCCTCTCTCTCTGGGTCCACACACACACACACACACGTTTTATTCCTATCATACATCCCTCAAACCCTTCCCTCCACACTCACTCCCTCCTTCCCTCCCTCCACACTCACTCCCTCCTTCCCTCCCTCCACACTCACTCTCCCCTCCCTCCACCTCTCTCTCTCCTTCCCTCCACCTCACTCTCCTTCCCTCCACACTCACTCTCCCCTCCCTCCACCTCTCTCTCCTTCCCTCCACCTCACTCTCCCCTCCACTTCACCCTCCTTCCCTCCACTTCACCCTCCTTCCCTCCACTTCACTCTCCTTCCCTCCACTTCACTCTCCTTCCCTCCACCTCACTCTCTCCTTCCCTCCATCTCACTCTCTCCTTCCCTCCACCTCACTCTCCTTCCCTCCACCTCACTCTCTCCTTCCCTCCACCTCACTCTCTCCTTCCCTCCACCTCACTCTCTCCTTCCCTCCACACTCACTCCCTCCTTCCCTCCACACTCACTCCCTCCACACTCCCTCCTTCCTTCCCTCCACTTTCACTCCCTCCTTCCCTCACTGCACACTCACTCCCTCCCTCTCTCTTCCCTCCACACTCCCTCCCTCCTTCCTTCACTCCCTCCCTCCTTCCATAAGCCCCTGACACACGGTGTCCTTTTCCCTCCCTCCCCCACCACCACCACCAATCTTGTTATTTTTATTTTTTTTCTTCTCCCCCCCCCCCTTCCTTATACAATATTCATACATCTAGAGTAAAACACACAAACACACACACACAAAAAAGCCGCCTCTCCTCCTCCTCCACTTTCACCTCCTCCTCCCTCTCGGGGGTTTTGTCCTCTCGGTGAGTACAAAGTCTTAAAAAGAAAAAAAAAGTGGGGTAGTTGGCGGGGGTAAGGGGTGAGGGTTAAGGGGGGAAAAAGAGAAAGTCAACAGCAAAGGAAAGGGTTGGTGATTTTTCACTTTTTTGTGGGGTGGGGAAAGTGAGTGGGTTGTAGGGGGTTTAAGGGGGGGGTGTTGAGGGTTGGGGTTTCCTCCACCCCAGACGATTGATAAATATATATAAATTACCTAAAGGCCAGTGGACGTCGGCTACTCGCTCGCGCGTAATTAATTAAAGCCCCCTTGCTGGGTGGCGGCCGTTAAATTGTCCGTCCTTTTCTATATGTTACGTATAAACGACATCTGGCTCGGTTCCGGTGATCGCCGTTAACTCCCAGCTTGCTTCTGGCGTTCAGCCTCTTAAATATCTAGCTCAGTCCTGATGGTAGCTCAATTCCGGCGTTAACTGTAAAAAATCTAGCTCAATTCTGTTGTCATCTTAAAATCTAGCTCATTTCTGGCGCTAACTTAAAATCTAGCTCAATTTCTGGCGCTAACTTAAAATCTAGCTCAATTCTGGCGTTAACTTAAAATCTAGCTCAATTCTGGCGTTAACTTAAAATCTAGCTCAATTCTGACGTTAACTTAAAATCTAGCTCAATTCTGGCGTTTAACTTAAAATCTAGCTCAATTCTGACGTTAACTTAAAATCTAGCTCAATTCTGGCGTTAACTTAAAATCTAGCTCAATTCTGGCGTTTAACTTAAAATCTAGCTCAATTCTGACGTTAACTTAAAATCTAGCTCAATTCTGGCGTTAACTTAAAATCTAGCTCAATTCTGGCGTTAACTGTTAAAATCTAGCTCAATTCTGGCGTTAACTGTTAAAATCTAGCTCAATTCTGGCGCTAACAAAATCTAGCTCAATTCCGGCACTAACTGTTAAAATCTAGCTCAGTTCTGCAGTCAGCTTAAAATCTAGTTCAATTGTGGCGTTAACTTTAATTCTAGGTTAATTCCAACGCTAACTGTTAAAATCTAGCTCAATTCTGGCGCTAATTTAAAATCTAGCTCAATTCTGGTGCTAACTGTTAAAATCTAGCTCAATTCTGGCGTTAACTTAAAATCTAGCTCAATTCTGGCGTTAACTTAAAATCTAGCTCAATTCTGGCGTTAACTTAAAATCTAGCTCAATTCTGGCATTAACTTAAAATCTAGCTCAATTCTGGCGTTAACTGTTAAAATCTAGCTCAATTCTGGCGGTTAACTGTTAAAATCTAGCTCAATTCTGGCGTTAACTGTTAAAATCTAGCTCAATTCTGGCGGTTAACTGTTAAAATCTAGCTCAATTCTGGCGTTAACTGTTAAAATCTAGCTCAATTCTGGCGTTAACCTTAAAAGCTAGCTCAATTCTGGCGTTAACTGTTTAAAATCTAGTTCAATTCTGGCGGTTAACTTAAAATCTTGCTCAATTCTGGGCGTTAACTTAAAATCTAGCTCAATTCTGGCGTTAACTTAAAATCTAGCTCAATTCTGGCATTAACTGTTAAAATCTAGCTCAATTCTGGCGTTAACTGTTAAAATCTAGCTCAATTCTGGCGTTAACTGTTAAAATCTAGCTCAATTCTGGCGTTTAACTGTTAAAATCTAGCTCAATTCTGGCGTTAACTGTTAAAATCTAGCTCAATTCTGGCGTTAACTGTTAAAATCTAGCTCAATTCTGGCCGTTAACTTAAAATCTAGCTCAATTCTGGCGTTAACTTAAAATCTAGCTCAATTACTGGCGTTAACTTAAAATCTAGCTCAATTCTGGCGTTAACTTAAAATCTAGCTCAATTCTGGCGTTAACTTAAATCTAGCTCAATTCTGACGTTAACTTAAAATCTAGCTCAATTCTGGTGTTAACTGTTAAAATCTAGCTCAATTCTGGCGGTTAACTGTTAAAATCTAGCTCAATTCTGGCGTTAACTGTTAAAATCTAGCTCAATTCTGGCGTTAACTGTTAAAATCTAGCTCAATTCTGGCGTTAACTGTTAAAATCTAGCTCAATTCTGGCGCTAACTGTTAAAATCTAGCTCAATTCTGGCGCTAACTGTTAAAATCTAGCTCAATTCTGGTGCTAACTGTTAAAATCTAGCTCAAATTCTGGCGCTGTTAAAATCTAGCTCAATTCTGGCGCTAACTGTTAAAATCTAGTTCAATTCTGGCGCTGTTAAAATCTAGTTCAATTCCGGCACTAACTGTTAAAATCTAGCTCAGTCAGCTTAAAATCTAGTTCAATTGTGGCATTAACTTTAAATCTAGGTTAATTCCAGTGCTAACTGTTAAAATCTAGCTCAATTTTGGCGGTTAACTGTTAAAATCCAGCTCAATTCTGGCATTATTTATTTAACATTTAAGCTCAATTCTGGTGTTAACTAAAAAATCTAGCTCAATTCTGGTGTTAACCTAAAAAATCTAGCTCAGTTCTGGTGTTAACCTAAAATCCTAGCTCAGTTCTGGTGTTAACTGTTAAAATCTAGCTCAATTCTGGCATTGGCTAAAATCTAGCTCAATTTTGGCATTGACTAAAATCTAGCTCAATTTTGGCATTGGCTAAAATCTAGCTCAATTTTGGCATTGGCTAAAATCTAGCTCAATTTTGGCATTGGCTAAAATCTAGCTCAATTTTGACATTGGCTAAAATCTAGCTCAATTTTGGCATTGGCTAAAATCTAGCTCAATTTTGGCATTGGCTAAAATCTAGCTCAATTTTGGCATTGGCTAAAATCTAGCTCAATTTTGGCATTGGCTAAAATCTAGCTCAATTTTGGCATTGGCTAAAATCTAGCTCAATTTTGGCATTGGTTAAAATCTAGCTCATTTTGGCATTGGCTAAAATCTAGCTCAATTTTGGCATTGGCTAAAATCTAGCTCAATTTTGGCATTGGCTAAAATCTAGCTCAATTTTGGCATTGGCTAAAATCTAGCTCAATTTTTGGCATTGGCTAAAATCTAGCTCAATTTTGGCATTGGCTAAAATCTAGCTCAATTTTGGCATTGGCTAAAATCTAGCTCAATTTTGGCATTGGCTAAAATCTAGCTCAATTTTGGCATTGGCTAAAATCTAGCTCAATTTTGGCTTTAACTAAAATCTAGCTCAATTTTGGCTTTAACTAAAATCTAGCTCAATTTTGGCTTTAACTAAAAAATCTAGCTCAATTTTGGCTTTAACTAAAAATCTAGCTCAATTTTGGCTTTAACTAAAAATCTAGCTCAATTTTGGCTTTAACTAAAAATCTAGCTCAGTTCTGGTTTTTAAACTAAAAATCTAGCTCAGTTCTGGCGCTAACTGTTAAAATCTAGCTCAGTTCTGGCATTAGCGGTTAAAATCTATCCCAATTCTGATGTTGTCGGTTAAATCTAGCCCAATTTCTGATACCTCAAATCTGGCTCAATTCTGGTGTTAGCTGTTAAAATCTGGCTCTGTTCTGGTGGTGGCTCTTAAACATCCAGCTCGGATCTAATTAAATCTCTTAAAATAGTCAGATTGTTTGTCTTTTTTAAATTGAGCACTAATCTGGCTTTAGGCAAAACAATTGTGAATTATTGGTTAAAATTCTAATCAAAGTACTTAACCTGGTTGTAGACGTAGGAGTGAATGTTTAGCCCTTCAGTCTAAAACTTGTTAAAATTTGTAATTTTAAGAGAATCCCAACTAAAATATGGATGTATAACGTGTAAATGATCGTTTAGTGCAGATAGTTTGCCCTTAGCGTCAAACTTAAGCTTAAAGCTTATTCTAGTTAAAATTTGTTAACTTTGGAAAAAACCCAACTCTTGCAGTTATGAACGGATGCGTCAATGAGTATTTAGTGAATCCTTGTTCTAAAACGGAAGCATCTTTGTTTTCTGATTTTTAATATGTGATTAGGAAAATAAAATTTAAACAACCTGATTGTGGATGCGTAACTAAATTAATATTTAGTGAATCCTCATTGTCAAACCTTTATTTTCGAGTTAAAATGTGTAAGTTATAACAATAAAACCTAAATACTAACCTCCTTTTGAAAGGGTCGTTCTACGATATTTAGTGAACCATTACTAAACCTTAACTTTCTGGTTAAAATTTTAATTTTGTAAAATAACCCAAATGATATCCGGTTATATAAGTGAGTAATTATGTTCTACCTTAATATTTAGCTACTAAATTGTGACACTTAAACCTAAAGGCTCCTTTAATTACTTGTGACTTAAAAACCGATTAAACTTTGCAGTTAAAATTTAATCTTGGTGACGGTTATCGACTTAAATCCTTAAGGATTTTGGCTATACATAATTTCTGGTCAACTTGTTAAAGATCGATTTTTAAAAAAAAAAATCTGATAATGTCTAATTGTAGAAATTCTAATAATTATTAGATTAAAATGCTAATTAAATCTAATTGCAATTTGTATTTCAATTAAGTATACATTTTGATAAATGCCGATTAAGACCTTAAGTATTTGTAATTGTAAATATCTGGTTACATTGATCACCTTAAGTTTCAACATCTAGTTATAAATTTAAGAAAAAATGGAAGTTCAAGTCTCAGAAATTAAATAGATTAAAAATTCAAATGATATTAACTTTGATTATGAACTGGCTGCGTTCTGATTTCAGTGTTTAGCATCAGAACGTAAAATCAAATTAAAAACTTATCGGTTGCATGTAGAAGTTGCAACGTTCAAATATAAGCCTATTTGTAAATCCTAATCGGAAATTCAATTTTAATGGGTAGCTATGACTTTACCTGTTGGTTTAGGGAAGTCATTTAAATGCCCTCAAAACGTGGTTGATACTTCAATCATAAACGTGTGCTATTGTAGTTCAAACTAATATTAAATATGTTGAAAGTTGATATTAATGGTCCCATTTTATGTACGTTCAAAATTTGTTGGATTAAACATGCCAATTAATTCAAAGGATATGCATTGTCTTATTTGAATTTTGTTCATTCCTTCTACAATAGCATTAGGCTTACTCACATTCGAATTAATTATAAACACAAATTATAATCGTTTTTTTTTCGTGAATGAGTGTAAACTGAAACTGAATATAATTATAGATTTAAATAGCGTCTTGGAAACACGTTAAAATATTATAAATTCAAAACCTGTGGCGCATTTATATATATTTACGATTTGCAAATTGAAAAGTTCACGTTACATCAAAATACATCCCTGGTTAGGACCAATTACTGTTTTTTTAAAGTGTATGATGTGGACTTTTTTTTTAAAAAAGAGCGATTTTTAAAGACAGTCTTTTTAATAAACTTTTGGGAAACTTCCTGGTTTTATCCTTTTGCGAGAAAGATTTCCATGTTTTGCCCCTTTTTTTGGAGGGGGGTGGGGGGGTGGGAAATAGATTTGTGGTTTTTTTTTTTTAAATATTGAAAAATTTGCTTTTAAGGGTGGCTATATTTTGCATTTTACACTTTTACCGAGGACAGTTTTTTTCTTTTTTAAAAAAGAGAAGCGTGAATTTTGCACAGGAGGACAACATTTAAAAAATTTTTTTGCTGTCGATTATGCAATTTGCACGGTATCAAGAGTTCAGCTGCCCCCTTTTTTCCACGTTTTCTACGTCTGAGGAACGTTGAATGCTTTTTAAGGGGGGGTGTTTTTAACACTTTTTGCACCCTTTGCGAGTGTGCACTTTGGTGGGAGAAGCTCGGAGGTTCTGGAGAGAGAATCCACTTGGGAGAAAAATTGAACTTCTCTCGACTTCTGAAACCTTTTGAACGAGGCTGTTTTTTTTTTTTGTGTGTGTTTTACGAGAGTATGTGGCATTTGAAAAGAGGAAAATGGAAGTATTTTGTAGCTCAAATGTCCACTTTTTTTTCAACTTGTGCCCAAGTCCTGGACTTGAAGTAACCTGGGCGAATTTGTAAAAAAACAACGGACTCCTCTCCCCCTCCCACCCCCCACCAGGAGGAGTTAATTTTTTTTTTGAGGAGGGGGGTGGGGGGAAGCAGTTACAGTCAGGAATGAATACGTTTTTGCTTGAGCCTTTCCCGCTTTGTGGGGAAGTGAACTTTTTTTTTTGGCGTGTTCCGTTTTTTTAACACAAAAAAATCGTCCGAGGCCATTTCTTCCCCCCCCCTCCTCCCCCCCACACGTTTCCTGTCTTGAAACATTGTTGACTTTTCAATGCTTTGTGCTTTCCAAACAACAAAAAAAAAGTTTTTTTTAAACTTATTAGTTTTGCCCTTTTGAACGGAAAGTACACATCTAATGTTGGCTTTTACACCTGCAACTTGAAGCACCGAGGACCTGTGGTTTTTAAATGTCCTTTAAAAACGAAAACGGGGGATCGGGCTGCAAAAGACTCTTTTTTTTATTCTTCACTCGGAAGGGAACAGCAAACAAAACATTTGGCTCCCTCGTTGCTCTGGCGGAGACTTTGACCCGCAGGACAGGCCCTAGGACGGTTGGGGGCAAAATTTTAACCTGACCGTCTCACTCGGACGATCATGAACTAAATTGGCTTTATTGACTCCCCACCCCCTACCAACAACTGCACCCCCCCCCCACCCCCCACAACAACAATACAAGTGCATGTGTTTTTGAGTGACTTCCACCTGCAGCCCCGACCCGGAGGCTACCTTTCGGAGGGTGAGGGGCGCGTCCTGCCCACAGGTTCAGCAGCACGTATAGGGCTGCTGCTGCACTCGAGATGGGCAGC
>JANJGN010004502.1:0-32703 GCA_026770705.1 Isurus oxyrinchus | reverse complement strand
CCAGGGGATTTAATCAGTATTGCAGCTGAGAAAACAGCAGTCCCAGAGGATTTAATCAGTATTAGAGGAAACAGCGCCCCCAGAGATTAGGGAAAACGGCACCCTCCCTAGGGGTTTAATCGGTATTACAGAGAAGACAGTGTTCCAGAGGATTTAATCAGTATTAGAGAAAACAGCGCCCCCAGGGGATTTAATCAGTATTATAGAGAAAACAGCGCCCCCAGGGGATTTAATCAGTATTACAGAGAAAACAGCACCCCCAGAGGATTTAATCAGTATTAGAGGAAACAGCGCCCCCAGGGGATTTAATCAGTATTATAGAGAAAACAGCGCCCCCAGGGGATTTAATCAGTATTAGAGGAAACAGCGCCCCCAGGGGATTTAATCAGTATTAGAGGAAACAGCGCCCCCAGGGGATTTAATCAATATTACAGAGAAAACAGCACCCCCCAGGGGATTTAATCAGTATTATAGAGAAAACAGCGCCCCCAGAGGATTTCATCAGTATTATAGAGAAAACAGCGCCCCCAGGGGATTTAATCAATATTACAGAGAAAACAGCGCCCCAGAGGATTTAATCAGTATTATAGAGAAAACAGCGCCCCCAGGGGATTTAATCAGTATTAGAGGAAACAGCGCCCCCCAGGGGATTTAATCAATATTACAGAGAAAACAGCACCCCCCAGGGGATTTAATCAGTATTATAGAGAAAACAGCGCCCCCAGGGGATTTAATCAGTATTACAGAGAAAACAGCGCCCCCAGAGGATTTAATCAGTATTATAGAGAAAACAGCGCCCCCAGGGGATTTAATCAGTATTACAGAGAAAACAGCGCCCCCAGAGGATTTAATCAGTATTATAGAGAAAACAGTGCCCCCAGGGGATTTAATCAGTATTATAGAGAAAACAGCGCCCCCAGAGGATTTAATCAGTATTACAGAGAAAACAGCGCCCCCAGAGGATTTAATCAGTATTATAGAGAAAACAGTGCCCCCAGGGGATTTAATCAGTATTGCAGCTGAGAAAACAGTGCCCCCAGAGGATTTAATCAGTATTACAGAGAAAAGTGTTCCCAGAGGATTTAATCAGTATTACACTTGAGAAAACAGCACCCGCAGAGGATTTAAACAATATTAGAGGAAACAGCATCCCCAGAGGATTTAATCAGTATTATAGAGAAAACAGCATCCCCAGGGGATTTAATCAGTATTCTCGAGAAAACAGCGCCCCCAGAGGATTTAATCAGTATTAGAGGAAACAGCGCCCCCAGGGGATTTAATCAGTATTAGAGAAAACAGCGCCCCCAGAGGAGTTAATCAGTATTACAGAGAAAACAGCGCCCCCAGGGGATTTAATCAGTATTAGAGAAAACAGCGCCCCCAGAGGATTTAATCAGTATTAAAGAGAAAACAGCGCCCCAGAGGATTTAATGAGCATTACAAAGAAAACAGCCCCCCCCACAGAAGATTTAATCAATATTACAGAGAAAACAGCGCCCCCAGAGGATTTAATCAGTATTACAGAGAAAACAGCGCCCCCAGGGGATTTAATCAGTATTACGAAGAAAACAGCGTCCCCAGAGGATTTAATCAGTATTACAGAGAAAACAGCGCCCCCCAGGGGATTTAATCAGTATACGAAGAAAACAGCATCCCCAGGGGATTTAATCAATATTACAGAGAAGACAGCGCCCCCAGAGGATTTAATCAGTATTACAGAGAAAACAGCACCACCAGGGGATTTAATCAATATTACAGAGAAAACAGCACCCTCAGTGGATTTAATCAGTATTATAGAGAAAACAGTGCCCCCAGCGGATTTATTCAGTATACGAAGAAAACTGCGCCACCACAGGATTTAATCAGTATTACAGAGAAAACAGGCACCACCAGGGGATTTAATCAGTATTACGGAGAAAACAGCGCCCCCAGGGGATTTAATCAGTATTATAGAGAAAAGAACACCCCCAGAGGATTTAATCAGTATTATAGAGAAAAGAGCACCCCCAGAGGAGGTAATCAGTATTACAGAGAAAGACAGTGCCCCCAGAGGATTTAATCAATATTACAGAGAAAACAGCACCCCCAGAGGATTTATTAAGTATTACGAAGAAAACAGCACCACCAGAGGATTTTAATCAGTATTACAGAGAAAACAGCGCCCCCAGAGGATTTAATCAGTATTAGAGGAAACAGCGCCACCAGGGGATTTAATCATTATTATAGAGGAAACAGCACCCCCAGGGGATTTAATCAGTATTATAGAGAAAACAGCGCCCCCAGGGGATTTTAATCAGTATTACAGAGAAAACAGCGCCCCCAGAGGATTTAATCAGTATTATAGAGAAAACAGCGCCCCCAGGGGATTTAATCAGTATTACAGAGAAAACAGCGCCCCCAGAGGATTTAATCAGTATTATAGAGAAAACAGTGCCCCCAGGGGATTTAATCAGTATTATAGAGAAAACAGCGCCCCCAGAGGATTTAATCAGTATTACAGAGAAAACAGCGCCCCCAGAGGATTTAATCAGTATTATAGAGAAAACAGTGCCCCCAGGGGATTAATCAGTATTGCAGCTGAGAAAACAGTGCCCCCAGAGGATTTAATCAGTATTACAGAGAAAAGTGTTCCCAGAGGATTTAATCAGTATTACACTTGAGAAAACAGCAACCCGCAGAGGATTTAAACAATATTAGAGGAAACAGCATCCCCAGAGGATTTAATCAGTATTATAGAGAAAACAGCATCCCCAGGGGATTTAATCAGTATTCTCGAGAAAACAGCGCCCCCAGAGGATTTAATCAGTATTAGAGGAAACAGCGCCCCCCAGGGGATTTAATCAGTATTAGAGAAAACAGCGCCCCCAGAGGAGTTAATCAGTATTACAGAGAAAACAGCGCCCCCCAGGGGATTTAATCAGTATTAGAGAAAACAGCGCCCCAGAGGATTTAATCAGTATTAAAGAGAAAACAGCGCCCCAGAGGATTTAATGAGCATTACAAAGAAAACAGCCCCCCACAGAAGATTTAATCAATATTACAGAGAAAACAGCGCCCCCAGAGGATTTAATCAGTATTACAGAGAAAACAGCGCCCCAGGGGATTTAATCAGTATTACGAAGAAAACAGCGCCCCCAGAGGATTTAATCAGTATTACAGAGAAAACAGCGCCCCCAGGGGATTTAATCAGTATTACGAAGAAAACAGCATCCCCAGGGGATTTAATCAATATTACAGAGAAGACAGCGCCCCCAGAGGATTTAATCAGTATTACAGAGAAAACAGCACCACCAGGGGATTTAATCAATATTACAGAGAAAACAGCACCCTCAGTGGATTTAATCAGTATTATAGAGAAAACAGTGCCCCCAGCGGATTTATTCAGTATTACGAAGAAAACTGCGCCACCACAGGATTTAATCAGTATTACAGAGAAAACAGCACCACCAGGGATTTAATCAGTATTACGGAGAAAACAGCGCCCCCAGGGGATTTAATCAGTATTATAGAGAAAAGAACACCCCCAGAGGATTTAATCAGTATTATAGAGAAAAGAGCACCCCCAGAGGAGGTAATCAGTATTACAGAGAAGACAGTGCCCCCAGAGGATTTAATCAATATTACAGAGAAAACAGCACCCCCAGAGGATTTATTAAGTATTACGAAGAAAACAGCACCACCAGAGGATTTAATCAGTATTACAGAGAAAACAGCGCCCCCAGAGGATTTAATCAGTATTAGAGGAAACAGCGCCCCCAGAGGATTTAATCAGTATTAGAGGAAACAGCGCCACCAGGGGATTTAATCATTATTATAGAGGAAACAGTGCCCCCCAGGGGATTTAATCAGTATTATAGAGAAAACAGCGCCCCCAGGGGATTTAATCAGTATATAGAGAAAACAGTGCCCCAGGGGATTTAATCAATATTACAGAGAAGACAGTGCCCCCAGGGGATTTAATCAGTATTACAGAGAAAACAGCGCCCCCAGAGGATTTAATCAGTATTATAGAGAAAACAGCACCCCCAGGGGATTTAATCAGTATTATAGAGGAAACAGCGTCCCCCCCTCCAGGGGATTTAATCAGTATTAGAGAAAACAGTGCCCCCAGGGGATTTAATCAGTACTGCAGCTGAGAAAACAGCGCCCCCAGAGGATTTAATCAGTATTACAGAGAAAAGTGTTCCCAGAGGATTTAATCAGTATTACACTTGAGAAAACAGCACCCCGCAGAGGATTTAATCAATATTAGAGGAAACAGCATCCCCAGAGGATTTAATCAGTATTATAGAGAAAACAGCATCCCCAGGTGATTTAATCAGTATTATAGAGAAAACAGTGCCCCCAGAGGTTTTATTCAGTATTATGAAGAAAAACAGCGCCACCAGAGGGGTTTAATCAGTATTACAGAGAAGACAGTGCTCAGAGGATTTAATCAGTATTATAGAGAAAACAGCGCCCCCCCCCCCCCAGGGGATTTAATCAGTATTATAGAGAAAACAGCGCCCGCAGGGGATTTAATCAGTATTACAAAGAAAACAGCACCCCACCCCTCCTTCCAGGGGATTTAATCAGTATTACAGAGAAAAACATTCCCCCCCAGGGGATTTAATCAGTGTTGCTGCTGAGAAAACAGCGCCCCCAGAGGAATTAATCAGTATTACAGAGAGAACAGTGTTCCCAGAGGATTTAATCAGTATTACACCTGAGAAAATAGCACCCGCAGAGGATTTAATCAATATTAGAGAAAACAGCGCCCCCAGGGGATTTAATCAGTATTACAGAGAAGACAGTGTTCCAGAGGATTTAATCAGTATTAGAGGAAACAGCGTCCCCAGGGGATTTAATCAGTATTATAGAGAAAACAGCACCCCCAGGGGGATTTAATCAGTATTACAGAGAAAACAGCGCCCCCAGGGGATTTAATCAGTATTGCAGCTGAGAAAACAGCAGTCCCAGAGGATTTAATCAGTATTAGAGGAAACAGCGCCCCCAGAGATTAGGGAAAACGGCACCCTCCCTAGGGGGTTTAATCGGTATTACAGAGAAGACAGTGTTCCAGAGGATTTAATCAGTATTAGAGAAAACAGCGCCCCCCAGGGGATTTAATCAGTATTATAGAGAAAACAGCGCCCCCAGGGGATTTAATCAGTATTACAGAGGAAAACAGCACCCCCAGAGGATTTAATCAGTATTAGAGGAAACAGCCGCCCCCAGGGGATTTAATCAGTATTATAGAGAAAACAGCGCCCCCAGGGGATTTAATCAGTATTAGAGGAAACAGCGCCCCCCAGGGGATTTAATCAGTATTAGAGGAAACAGCGCCCCCAGGGGATTTAATCAATATTACAGAGGAAAACAGCACCCCCCAGGGGATTTAATCAGTATTATAGAGAAAAACAGCGCCCCCAGAGGATTTCATCAGTATTATAGAGAAAACAGCGCCCCAGGGGATTTAATCAATATTACAGAGAAAACAGCGCCCCAGAGGATTTAATCAGTATTATAGAGAAAACAGCGCCCCCAGGGGATTTAATCAGTATTAGAGGAAACAGCGCCCCCCAGGGGATTTAATCAATATTACAGAGAAAACAGCACCCCCCAGGGGATTTAATCAGTATTATAGAGAAAACAGCGCCCCCAGGGGATTTAATCAGTATTACAGAGAAAACAGCGCCCCCAGAGGATTTAATCAGTATTATAGAGAAAACAGCGCCCCCAGGGGATTTAATCAGTATTACAGAGAAAACAGCGCCCCAGAGGATTTAATCAGTATTATAGAGAAAACAGTGCCCCCAGGGGGATTTAATCAGTATTATAGAGAAAACAGCGCCCCCAGAGGATTTAATCAGTATTACAGAGAAAACAGCGCCCCCAGAGGATTTAATCAGTATTATAGAGAAAACAGTGCCCCCAGGGGATTTAATCAGTATTGCAGCTGAGAAAACAGTGCCCCCAGAGGATTTAATCAGTATTACAGAGAAAAGTGTTCCCAGAGGATTTAATCAGTATTACACTTGAGAAAACAGCACCCGCAGAGGATTTAAACAATATTAGAGGAAACAGCATCCCAGAGGATTTAATCAGTATTATAGAGAAAACAGCATCCCCAGGGGATTTAATCAGTATTCTCGAGAAAACAGCGCCCCCAGAGGATTAATCAGTATTAGAGGAAACAGCGCCCCCAGGGGATTTAATCAGTATTAGAGAAAACAGCGCCCCCAGAGGAGTTAATCAGTATTACAGAGAAAACAGCGCCCCCAGGGGATTTAATCAGTATTAGAGAAAACAGCGCCCCCAGAGGATTTAATCAGTATTAAAGAGAAAACAGCGCCCCAGAGGATTTAATGAGCATTACAAAGAAAACAGCCCCCCCACAGAAGATTTAATCAATATTACAGAGAAAACAGCGCCCCCAGAGGATTTAATCAGTATTACAGAGAAAACAGCGCCCCAGGGGATTTAATCAGTATTACGAAGAAAACAGCGCCCCCAGAGGATTTAATCAGTATTACAGAGAAAACAGCGCCCCCAGGGGATTTAAATCAGTATTACGAAGAAAACAGCATCCCCAGGGGATTTAATCAATATTACAGAGAAGACAGCGCCCCCAGAGGATTTAATCAGTATTACAGAGAAAACAGCACCACCAGGGGATTTAATCAATATTACAGAGAAAACAGCACCCTCAGTGGATTTAATCAGTATTATAGAGAAAACAGTGCCCCCAGCGGATTTATTCAGTATTACGAAGAAAACTGCGCCACCACAGGATTTAATCAGTATTACAGAGAAAACAGCACCACCAGGGGATTTAATCAGTATTACGGAGAAAACAGCGCCCCCAGGGGGATTTAATCAGTATTATAGAGAAAAGAACACCCCCAGAGGATTTAATCAGTATTATAGAGAAAAGAGCACCCCCAGAGGAGGTAATCAGTATTACAGAGAAGACAGTGCCCCCAGAGGATTTAATCAATATTACAGAGAAAACAGCACCCCCAGAGGATTTATTAAGTATTACGAAGAAAACAGCACCACCAGAGGATTTAATCAGTATTACAGAGAAAACAGCGCCCCCAGAGGATTTAATCAGTATTAGAGGGAAACAGCGCCACCAGGGGATTTAATCATTATTATAGAGGAAACAGCACCCCCAGGGGATTTAATCAGTATTATAGAGAAAACAGCGCCCCCAGGGGATTTAATCAGTATTACAGAGAAAACAGCGCCCCCAGAGGATTTAATCAGTATTATAGAGAAAACAGCGCCCCCCAGGGGATTTAATCAGTATTACAGAGAAAACAGCGCCCCCAGAGGATTTAATCAGTATTATAGAGAAAACAGTGCCCCCAGGGGGATTTAATCAGTATTATAGAGAAAACAGCGCCCCCAGAGGATTTAATCAGTATTACAGAGAAAACAGCGCCCCCAGAGGATTTAATCAGTATTATAGAGAAAACAGTGCCCCCAGGGGGATTTAATCAGTATTGCAGCTGAGAAAACAGTGCCCCAGAGGATTTAATCAGTATTACAGAGAAAAGTGTTCCCAGAGGATTTAATCAGTATTACACTTGAGAAAAACAGCACCCGCAGAGGGATTTAAACAATATTAGAGGAAACAGCATCCCCAGAGGATTTTAATCAGTATTATAGAGAAAACAGCATCCCCAGGGGATTTAATCAGTATTCCTCGAGAAAACAGCGCCCCAGAGGATTTAATCAGTATTAGAGGAAACAGCGCCCCCAGGGGATTTAATCAGTATTAGAGAAAACAGCGCCCCCAGAGGAGTTAATCAGTATTACAGAGAAAACAGCGCCCCCAGGGGATTTAATCAGTATTAGAGAAAACAGCGCCCCCCAGAGGATTTAATCAGTATTAAAGAGAAAACAGCGCCCCAGAGGATTTAATGAGCATTACAAAGAAAACAGCCCCCCCACAGAAGATTTAATCAATATTACAGAGAAAACAGCGCCCCCAGAGGATTTAATCAGTATTACAGAGAAAACAGCGCCCCCAGGGGATTTAATCAGTATTACGAAGAAAACAGCGCCCCCAGAGGATTTAATCAGTATTACAGAGAAAACAGCGCCCCCAGGGGATTTAATCAGTATTACGAAGAAAACAGCATCCCCAGGGGATTTAATCAATATTACAGAGAAGACAGCGCCCCCAGAGGATTTAATCAGTATTACAGAGAAAACAGCACCACCAGGGGATTTAATCAATATTACAGAGAAAACAGCACCCTCAGTGGATTTAATCAGTATTATAGAGAAAACAGTGCCCCCAGCGGATTTATTCAGTATTACGAAGAAAACTGCGCCACCACAGGATTTAATCAGTATTACAGAGAAAACAGCACCACCAGGGGATTTAATCAGTATTACGGAGAAACAGCGCCCCCAGGGGATTTAATCAGTATTATAGAGAAAAGAACACCCCCAGAGGATTTAATCAGTATTATAGAGAAAAGAGCACCCCCAGAGGAGGTAATCAGTATTACAGAGAAGACAGTGCCCCCAGAGGATTTAATCAATATTACAGAGAAAACAGCACCCCCAGAGGATTTATTAAGTATTACGAAGAAAACAGCACCACCAGAGGATTTAATCAGTATTACAGAGAAAACAGCGCCCCCAGAGGATTTAATCAGTATTAGAGGAAACAGCGCCACCAGGGGATTTAATCATTATTATAGAGGAAACAGCACCCCCAGGGGATTTAATCAGTATTATAGAGAAAACAGCGCCCCCCCAGGGGATTTAATCAGTATTATAGAGAAAACAGCGCCCCCAGGGGATTTAATCAGTATTACAGAGAAAACAGCGCCCCCAGAGGATTTAATCAGTATTACAGAGAAAACAGCGCCCCCAGAGGATTTAATCAGTATTATAGAGAAAACAGTGCCCCCAGCGGATTTATTCAGTATTACGAAGAAAACTGCGCCACCACAGGATTTAATCAGTATTACAGAGAAGACAGTGCCCCCAGAGGATTTAATCAATATTACAGAGAAAACAGCACCCCCAGAGGATTTATTAAGTATTACGAAGAAAACAGCACCACCAGAGGATTTAATCAGTATTACAGAGAAAACAGCGCCCCCAGAGGATTTAATCAGTATTAGAGGAAACAGCGCCACCAGGGGATTTAATCATTATTATAGAGGAAACAGCACCCCCAGGGGATTTAATCAGTATTATAGAGAAAACAGCGCCCCCCCAGGGGATTTAATCAGTATTATAGAGAAAACAGCGCCCCCAGGGGATTTAATCAGTATTATAGAGAAGACAGTGCCCCCAGGGGATTTAATCAATATTACAGAGAAGACAGTGCCCCCAGGGGATTTAATCAGTATTACAGAGAAAACAGCGCCCCCAGAGGATTTAATCAGTATTATAGAGAAAACAGCACCCCCAGGGGATTTAATCAGTATTATAGAGGAAACAGCGTCCCCCCCTCCAGGGGATTTAATCAGTATTAGAGAAAACAGTGCCCCCAGGGGATTTAATCAGTATTGCAGCTGAGAAAACAGCGCCCCCAGAGGATTTAATCAGTATTACAGAGAAAAGTGTTCCCAGAGGATTTAATCAGTATTACACTTGAGAAAACAGCACCCGCAGAGGATTTAATCAATATTAGAGGAAACAGCATCCCCAGAGGATTTAATCAGTATTACAGAGAAAACAGCACCCCCAGAGGATTTAAATCAGTATTAGAGGAAACAGCGCCCCCAGAGGAGTTAATCAGTATTAAAGAGAAAACAGCACCCCCAGAGGATATAATGAGCATTACAAAGAAAACAGCCCCCCCCACTGAAGATTTAATCAATATTACAGAGAAAACAGCACCCCCAGAGGATTTATTCAGTATTACGAAGAAAACAGCGCCACCAGAGGGTTTAATCAGTATTACAGAGAAGACAGTGCTCCAGAGGATTTAATCAGTATTATAGAGGAAAACAGCGCCCCCCCCAGGGGATTTAATCAGTATTATAGAGAAAACAGCGCCCCCAGGGGATTTAATCAGTATTACAAAGAAAACAGCGCCCCCAGGGGATTTAATCAGTATTACAAAGAAAACAGCGCCCCCAGGGGATTTAATCAGTATTACAAAGAAAACAGCACCCCACCCCTCCTTCCAGGGGATTTAATCAGTATTACAGAGAAAAACATTCCCCCCAGGGGATTTAATCAGTGTTGCTGCTGAGAAAACAGCGCCCCCAGAGGAATTAATCAGTATTACAGAGAAAAGTGTTCCCAGAGGATTTAATCAGTATTACACCTGAGAAAATAGCACCCGCAGAGGATTTAATCAATATTAGAGAAAACAGCGCCCCCAGGGGATTTAATCAGTATTATAGAGAAAACAGTGCCCCCAGGGGATTTAATCAGTATTGCAGCTGAGAAAACAGCAGTCCCAGAGGATTTAATCAGTATTAGAGGAAACAGCGCCCCCAGAGATTAGGGAAAACGGCACCCTCCCTAGGGGGTTTAATCAGTATTACAGAGAAGACAGTGTTCCAGAGGATTTAATCAGTATTAGAGGAAACAGCGTCCCCAGGGGATTTAATCTGTATTATAGAGAAAACAGCACCCCCAGGGGATTTAATCAGTATTACAGAGAAAACAGCGCCCCCAGGGGATTTAATCAGTATTACAGAGAAAACAGCACCCCCAGGGGATTTAATCAGTATTATAGAGAAAACAGCACCCCCAGGGGATTTAATCAGTATTACAGAGAAAACAGCGCCCCCAGGGGATTTAATCAGTATTAGAGGAAACAGCGCCCCCAGGGGATTTAATCAATATTACAGAGAAAACAGCACCCCCAGGGGATTTAATCAGTATTATAGAGAAAACAGCGCCCCCAGGGGATTTAATCAGTATTAGAGGAAACAGCGCCCCCAGGGGATTTAATCAATATTACAGAGAAAACAGCACCCCCAGGGGATTTAATCAGTATTATAGAGAAAACAGCGCCCCCAGGGGATTTAATCAGTATTATAGAGAAAACAGCGCCCCCAGGGGATTTAATCAGTATTATAGAGAAAACAGCGCCCCCAGGGGATTTAATCAGTATTATAGAGGAAACAGCGCCCCCAGCGGATTTAATCAATATTACAGAGAAAACAGCGCCCCCAGGGGATTTAATCAGTATTAAAGGAAACAGCGTCACCAGAGGATTTAATCAGTATTATAGAGAAAACAGCGCCCCCAGGGGATTTAATCAGTATTACAGAGAAAACAGCGCCCCCAGAGGATTTAATCAGTATTACAGAGAAAACAGCGCCCCCAGAGGATTTAATCAGTATTATAGAGAAAACAGCGCCCCCAGGGGATTTAATCAGTATTACAGAGAAAACAGCGCCCCCAGAGGATTTAATCAGTATTATAGAGAAAACAGCGCCCCCAGAGGATTTAATCAGTATTATAGAGAAAACAGCGCCCCCAGGGGATTTAATCAGTATTACAGAGAAAACAGCGCCCCCAGAGGATTTAATCAGTATTATAGAGAAAACAGTGCCCCCAGGGGATTTAATCAGTATTGCAGCTGAGAAAACAGCGCCCCCCAGACGATTTAATCAGTATTACAGAGAAAAGTGTTCCCAGAGGATTTAATCAGTATTACACTTGAGAAAACAGCACCCGCAGAGGATTTAAACAATATTAGAGGAAACAGCGCCCCCAGAGGATTTAATCAGTATTACAGAGAAAACAGCGCCCCCAGGGGATTTAATCAGCATTATAGAGAAAACAGTGCCCCCAGAGGATTTAATCAGCATTACAGCTGAGAAAACAGCCCCCCCCCCCCCCCAGGGGATTTAATCAGTATTATAGAGAAAACAGTGCCCCCAGAGGATTTAATCAGCATTACAGCTAAGAAAACAGTGCCCCCAGAGGATTTAATCAGCATTACAGCTAAGAAAACAGTGCCCCCAGGGGATTTAATCAGTATTATAGAGAAAACAGTGCCCCCAGAGGATTTAATCAGCATTACAGCTAAGAAAACAGTGCCCCCCAGAGGATTTAATCAGCATTACAGCTAAGAAAACAGTGACCCCCAGAGGATTTAATCAGTATTACAGCTGAGAAAACAGTGACCCCCAGAGGATTTAATCAGTATTACAGCTGAGAACACAACCACAAACCCCCCCGCCACCACTCCTGGAATGAACCAGGAGCTCAGTCTACCGCAGCTGACCTGCCTGGGCCATGCGAGGATCCGGCTGGGCCACAATGCCTCACGTGGCCAAACTGCCCTGGCTGCCAGGTGAGGCTGGGACCCGGAGAGCAGGCTGCTGGACCGAGCGCCCGGAGGGGAGGGAGGGGAAGGAAGAGCGGAGTTTACCAGATTATCCAGCCTCCCAGGGAAGGTCTCCTTGTCGTGCGTCCTCCTCCCGATCCACATGGACATCTCCCCGTGGCCGTGACGCACAAACCCGTTGACATGGACCCCGTAGCTTTTCACCCCAAACAAACCTGAGGAAGCAGAGGAGGAGAGTCAGAGCGAGGGCTCGCACCTCACCAGAACCCCCAACGCATCCTCCCTCGCGGACCTCCCGGACAGGCTCGGTGATGGCCAGCTCCTCTGGGCCGATTCTCGCCCGTCAAGCTACGGCCTGGGGCTCTTTGGCTGCGTGGTGCATCGCGGCTGAGCAGCAACGCCCCCCCCCTGCCCTCTCCCCGCCCCCCATCTCGTCCAGATGCGCTGGATACCCATCAGGTGCAGGAACCCTCTCTCCAAACCTGTGGGCCTATCGTCCACGCACCCACACCCTCTCACCCCACCCGCCAGCTCAGTTCGACCTGCTTACTGGGTCCGGACGGGGATGGGGGGGGTTGCAGAGGGGAGGGGGGGGGGGGGGGGGGGCAACGAGGGGATCACAGGAGCCAAGCCATTCACCATCGCAGCCAAATACGATGCAAAGAGAGAGAGAGAGAGAAGCCTACCGATCGCTGATCTCTCCATCTTCAGCAGAGGAGGGTCTGAGAACCTCGACATCACTTCATATTTCTGAAGAGCAAAGAACAGAGACATCAGGCAGCAGCGCAGCAACCGCACTGTTCACGGGAAGACGGTGACTGTCCGGGTACAGGGTTGACATTCCTCGGGTCCCCCGGTCCCCAGTTCAGGACATTCCAAAGCTCCTCCCGGCCAAAGGAGGAGTTCATTTCACTGAAGTCCGCTCCCTGTTGGAATGTCGGAAACGCAGCAGCCAATTTGTGCACAGCAAGATCCCACAAACAGCGATGTGAGAACGACCCAGATCGTCTGTTCTTAGCGATGTTGGTTGAGGGATAAATATTGGCCCCAGGGCCTCGGTTTAATGTCTCATCCTGAAAGACGGCACCTCTGACAGTGCGGCGCTCCCTCAGCACTGACTCTTCACAGCGCGGCGCTCCCTCAGCACTGACCCTCCGACAGTGTGGCGCTCCCTCAGCACTGACCCTCCGACAGTGCGGCGCTCCCTCAGCATTGACTCTCCGACAGTGCGGCGCTCCCTCAGACTGACCCTCCGACAGTGCGGCGCTCCCTCAGCACTGACCCTCCCACAGTGCGGCGCTCCCTCAGCATTGACTCTCCGACAGTGCGGCGCTCCCTCAGCACTGACCCTCTGACAGCGTGGCGCTCCCTCAGCACTGACCCTCCGACAGTGCAGTGCTCCCTCAGTATTGACCCTCCGACAGTGCGGCACTCCCTCAGCGCTTACCCTCTGACAGTGCGGTGCTCCCTCAGCACTGACCCACCGACAGTGCGGCGCTCCCTCAGCACTGACCCTCCGACAGTGCGGCGCTCCCTCAGCAATGACCCTCCGACAGTGCGCCGCTGCTCCCTCAGTATTGACCCTCCGACAGTGCGGCACTCCCTCAGCGCTGACCCTCTGACAGTGCGGCACGTCCCTCAGCGCTGACCCTCCGACAGTGCGGCGGCTCCCTCAGCACTGACCCTCCGACAGTGCGGCGCTCCCTCAGCAATGACCCTCCGACAGTGCGGCACTCCCTCAGCGCTGACCCTCTGACAGTGCGGCGCTCCCTCAGCACTGACCCTCCCAACAGTGCGGCGCTCCCTCAGCACTGACCCTCCCACAGTGCGGCGCTCCCTCAGCACTGACTCTCCGACAGTGCGGCGCTCCCTCAGCACTGACCCTCCGACAGTGCGGCACTCCCTCAGCATTGAGCCTCCAACAGTGCGGCGCTCCCTCAGCACTGACCCTCCGACAGTGCGGCGCTCCCTCAGCCAATGACCCTCCGACAGTGCAACGCTCCCTCAGCAATGACCCTCCGACAGTGCGGCGCTCCCTCAGTATTGACCCTCCGACAGTGCGGCGCTCCCTCAGCACTGACCCTCCAACAGTGCGGCGCTCCCTCAGCACTGACCCCTCCCACAGCGCGGCGCTCCCTCAGCACTGACTCTCCGACAGTGCGGCGCTCCCTCAGCACTGACCCTCCGACAGCGTGGCGCTCCCACAGCACTGACCCTCCGACAGTGCGGTGCTCCCCTCAGCACTGACCCTCCGACAGTGCGGCGCTCCCTCAGCACTGACCCTCCGACAGTGCGGCGCTCCCTCAGCACTGACCCTCCCACAGTGCGGCGCTCCCTCAGCACTGACTCTCCGACAGTGCGGCGCTCCCTCAGCACTGACCCTCCCACAGAGCGGCGCTCCCCTCAGCACTGACTCTCCTACAGTGCGGCGCTCCCTCAGCACTGACTCTCCAACAGTGCGGCGCTCCCTCAGCACTGACCCTCCGACAGTGCGGCGCTCCCTCAGCACTGACCCTCCAACAGTGCGGCGCTCCCTCAGCACTGACCCTCCCACAGCGCGGCGCTCCCTCAGCACTGACTCTCCGACAGTGCGGCGCTCCCTCAGCACTGACCCTCCGACAGTGTGGCACTCCCTCAGCACTGACCCTCCGACAGTGCGGTGCTCCCTCAGCACTGACCCTCCGACAGCGCGGCACTCCCTCAGCACTGACCCTCCGACAGTGCGGCACTCCCTCAGCATTGACCCTCCAACAGTGCGGCGCTCCCTCAGCACTGACCCTCCGACAGTGCGTAGCTCCCTCAGCAATGACCCTCCGACAGTGCGGCGCTCCCTCAGTATTGACCCTCCGACAGTGCGGCGCTCCCTCAGCACTGACCCTCCAACAGTGCGGCGCTCCCTCAGCACTGACCATCCCACAGCGCGGCGCTCCCTCAGCACTGACTCTCCGACAGTGCGGCGCTCCCTCAGCACTGACCCTCTGACAGCGTGGCGCTCCCTCAGCACTGACCCTCCGACAGTGCGGTGCTCCCTCAGCACTGACCCTCCGACAGCGTGGCACTCCCTCAGCACTGACCCTCCGACAGTGCAGCACTCCCTCAGCATTGACCCTCCAGCAGTGCGGCGCTCCCTCAGCACTGACCCTCCGACAGTGCGGCGCTCCCTCAGCAATGACCCTCCGACAGTGCGTAGCTCCCTCAGCAATGACCCTCCGACAGTGCGGCGCTCCCTCAGTATTGACCCTCCGACAGTGCGGCACTCCCTCAGCGCTGACCCTCTGACAGTGCGGTGCTCCCTCAGCACTGACCCACCGACAGTGCGGCACTCCCTCAGCACTGACTCTCCGACAGCGCGGCTCTCCCTCAGCACTGACCCTCCGACAGTGCGGCGCTCCCTCAGCACTGACCCTCCGACAGTGCGGCGCTCCCTCAGCACTGACCCTCCGACAGTGCGGCGCTCCCTCAGCAATGACCCTCCGACAGTGCGGCGCTCCCTCAGCGCTGACCCTCTGACAGTGCGGCGCTCCCTCAGCACTGACCCTCCAACAGTGCGGCGCTCCCTCAGCACTGACCCTCCCACAGCGCGGCGCTCCCTCAGCACTGACTCTCCGACAGTGCGGCGCTCCCTCAGCACTGACCCTCCGACAGTGCGGCACTCCCTCAGCACTGACCCTCCGACAGTGCGGTGCTCCCTCAGCACTGACCCTCCGACAGCGCGGCACTCCCTCAGCACTGACCCTCCGACAGTGCGGCACTCCCTCAGCATTGACCCTCCAACAGTGCGGCGCTCCCTCAGCACTGACCCTCCGACAGTGCGGCGCTCCCTCAGCAATGACCCTCCGACAGTGCAACGCTCCCTCAGCAATGACCCTCCGACAGTGCGGCGCTCCCTCAGTATTGACCCTCCGACAGTGCGGCGCTCCCTCAGCACTGACCCTCCAACAGTGCGGCGCTCCCTCAGCACTGACCCTCCCACAGCGCGGCGCTCCCTCAGCACTGACTCTCCGACAGTGCGGCGCTCCCTCAGCACTGACCCTCCAACAGCGTGGCGCTCCCTCAGCACTGACCCTCCGACAGTGCGGTGCTCCCTCAGCACTGACCCTCCGACAGCGCGGCACTCCCTCAGCACTGACCCTCCGACAGTGCTGCACTCCCTCAGCATTGACCCTCCAACAGTGCGGCGCTCCCTCAGCACTGACCCTCCGACAGTGCGGCGCTCCCTCAGCAATGACCCTCCGACAGTGCGTAGCTCCCTCAGCAATGACCCTCCGACAGTGCGGCGCTCCCTCAGTATTGACCCTCCGACAGTGCGGCACTCCCTCAGCGCTGACCCTCTGACAGTGCGGTGCTCCCTCAGCACTGACCCACCGACAGTGCGGCACTCCCTCAGCACTGACCCTCCGACAGTGCGGCGCTCCCTCAGCACTGACCCTCCGACAGTGCGGCGCTCCCTCAGCACTGACCCTCCGACAGTGCGGCGCTCCCTCAGCAATGACCCTCCGACAGTGCGGCGCTCCCTCAGTATTGACCCTCCGACAGTGCGGCACTCCCTCAGTGCTGACCCTCTGACAATGCGGCACTCCCTCAGCACTGACCCTCCGACAGTGCGGCACTCCCTCAGCACTGACCCTCCGACAGTGCGGCGCTCCCTCAGCAATGACCCTCCGACAGTGCGGCGCTCCCTCAGCGCTGACCCTCCGACAGTGCGGCGCTCCCTCAGCGCTGACCCTCTGACAGTGCGGCGCTCCCTCAGTACTGCACTGGAGCGTCTGCCAGGATGAAGGGGCTCAAATACAGTATCCTCTGACTGTGAGGCAGGAGCGATACTCTGGGCAGGTATTGCTGGCTGCTACCCCAGGCATCACAGTCAGACCAGCCCAAGACATCCTGCTCTCTGGGGATCAGGAGCATGCATGCTCTGGGTCTGCTTATCCCATCCCAGGCACTTCCTCTCTGTGACACCTTCCCACACTCACCTCGTTCCTCCACTTCCCCAGGCAGTCAAACAGCTTCTCCTCCCTCCAATCCTCGAGGATCCCTTCAAGCGCACCCGAGCGCTGCTGGTAGGTGTTTAGGTGGCTGCAGAGTTCCACTCGTCCCTGGGCACCATCAGTCACCCGGAAAACCTCAGGGTACCTGCTCAGGAGTGGGAATAGCCTGGGCTGCACCACACCAACCTCATGACCCGCAACACAGAACGCTTTACAGAGAGCCTTCGAGGAGCCTGCAGGGTCAAGGAAAACAGGTTACTGGCCAGCCTGGTACAGTGAAAACAGGCAACAGTGAGTAACCTGCAGCTTCGATAGAGGGTCAGCAGCCAGTCAGTAAGCAGCATGTGTGGATGGTTCATGCACAAAAATGCTTTCATTCAAGTAAAACGTCCTTCTGTAACTCCTTTCACCTCCTCAGGACAGTGCGGCACTCCCTCGGCGCTGACTCTCCGACAGTGTGGCGCTCCCTCACTACTGACTCTCCAACAGTGCGGCGCTCCTTCACTACTGACCCTCCGACAGTGCGGCGCTCCTTCACTACTGACCCTCCGACAGTGTGGCGCTCCCTCACTACTGACCCTCCGACAGTGCGGCGCTCCCTCAGCACTGACCCTCTGACATTGCGGCGCTCCCTCAGCACTGACCCTCCCACAGTGCGGCGCTCCCTCAGCACTGACCCTCCGACAGTGCGGCGCTCCCTCAGCGCTGACCCTCCGACAGTGCAGCGCTCCCTCAGCACTGACCCTCTGACATTGCGGCGCTCCCTCAGCGCTGACCCTCTGTCAGTGCGGCACTCCCTCAGCACTGACCCTCCGACAGTGCGGCGCTCCCTCAGCACTGACCCTCCGACAGTGCGGCGCTCCCTCAGCACTGACCCTCCGACAGTGTGGTGCTCCCTCAGCACTGACCCTCCGAAAGTGCGGCGCTCCCTCAGCACTGACCCTCCAACAGTATGGCACTCCCTCACTACTGAACCTCCGAGAGTGCAGCGCTCCCTCAGTAGTGACCCTCCAACAAGCCTATTTCTTTAACATCGTCCAGCCCCTACAACCCTCATCTCTGTAACCTCCTCCAGCCCCTACAACCCTCCTTATCTCTGTAACCTCCTCCAGCCCCTACAACCCTCCCTATCCCTGTAACCTCCTCCAGCCCCTACAACCCTCATCTCTGTAACCTCCTCCAGCCCCTACACCCCTCCCTAACTCTGTAACCTCCTCCAGCCCCTACAACCCTCCCTATCCCTGTAACCTCCTCCAGCCCCTACACCCCTCCCTAAGTCTGTAACCTCCTCCAGCCCCTCCACCCCTCCCTAAGTCTGTAACCTCCTCCAGCCCCTACAATCCTCCCTATCCCTGTAACCTCCTCCAGCCGCTACGACCCTCCCTATCTCTTGTAACCTCCTACAACCCTCCGAGGTCTCTGCGCCCCTCCAATTCTGGCCCCTTGACCACCCCCCGATTCCCATCGCTGCACCACTGGCGGCTGTGCCTTCAGCTGCCTGGGGGGTGGCTCTGAGCTCCGGAATTCCCTCCCTAAGCCTCTGCATGTTGACCATACCGTTGCTAACTACCCCTTGTTATTCCTGTTGCCTGGGTGAGTGTGCACACACTCTCCCTCCCTGAACTCTCATGCCACTCCTGTTTAAAATTAAAAAGGTGCCACCAGTAACAGAGGCAAAAAGATTCAAGTTAGCAAGTTAGCAACCCTGCATATGAAAGGAGTTCATCCTGCTCAGGAGCTGCAGGACTCCCTCAGCCCAGGACCCGCTGCCTGCCATTGCCTCTGCAGCCAGTCTCCAGGTGGTCCTCCAAGGCGCTGGTCCTCCCGTATCCCAGCGTGCGCTGGAACAGGGAGCAGCTCGGAGGGGGAGGGCGTGGCTTTGAAGGCGGTTGGGGGGGGGGGGGGGGGCTGGGAAGCACGCAGGCGCAGTAGAGCCGAGCAGAAAAGACTACATTTCCCGTCGGGCCCGGCGCAGCTGGATGGCCTGGAGGGAGGGAGGGAGGGAAGACGGACACGCATGCGCACCGACCAGATTCAAAACAGCGGCGGCCGTTAGGGACGGCGGCCATTTTGGAGGAAAATTGACCAAAATGTCAGAATTGTCAAATTTTAAGTCCCAGGTTGAAGCCAATGGGCTGAAAACAAAAAAAAAAAATCGGCTGATTAAAAACAATTGAAAAAACACAAAAAAAAAGTGAAAAAAAACCACTCAGATTCTCCAGGACTGCGGATAGAAAGGGACTTGTCGAAGTTTTTCCTCTCGGACTCATCAGGACAGCGATGCAAGAATACCAAATTTCAAAGGCGACAACAATTTGTACCGCACGAGAAGAGAATAGATTGCGGCTGGCCTCGGCGTTGGGTATTCTGGCGCCGCCGGCCTGACGATCTTCTGTGCTGCGAGCAACTCCTCGAATGCTCACGCACCAATGAATACCCCTCCACGTCGTGCTTCATTTCTTTTTTCCAATGTCACCTCGGTCCTGGCGGAAAGGTCCTGGAGAAATTATTTTTTTCTCTCCGAGGGTCACACGACGCTGGGACTCTCTGCCTCAGAAGGCAGTGGAGGTAGGGGTTTTTGGGGCGGGGGTGAGTCGTTGAGTAATTTTAAGCCGGTGGGGGGTGGGGGGGGTGGGGGGGGGGGGGTGGAGGTGGGGGTTAGATCGCTTCTTGTTAGGCAAGGGGTTCGAAGGCTATCGGGGGCAGATGGGAACCTGGATTTCGAACCACCACAAACAGGTCGGCCATGATCTTAATGAATGGCCCCTAGGGCCGAATGGCCTACTTCTGCTCCCATTTCATCTGTTCGTACGTATGTCCACCTGTCCCAAAAGATTCCAATCCACTTCCGCCAGGATAGGACACAAATATTCTGTTTGATGGTGAAAGGATGTTTTGGGGGTGTGGGGTGGGGGTGTGGGGGGGGGGGGGGGGAGGGGGGGGGATCGCAAAAAAACCTCACGATTTGAGCTGTTAGCTGCCGCAGGGTCGGGGTGGGTGGGGGGGGGGGGGGTGGGGTATGTAGATACCTCCGACCCACTTTCACGCAGCACCCAGAGGGGTTTGGTAAAGGCAAGGGTGGTGGTAGAGTGGGTGGCAGGAGGGTGGGAGGGGTAGGGCAGGAGGTAACGTAGGGGGACAGGGAAGCTGTGGGGTTGGCGGCATGAGATGGTCAATGGTTCGGGCCTCCTTCGGGGCAGGCGATTGGCCTGAATTATAATGAGGCCAAAAAGGGGAGGGGTCTTGCCTGCGGGTTGCAGAGGAGCTTGGGTGGTGATGTTATGGACAGAATTGCGGACAAGGTTTAAAGTGTAAAGGAATGGCATGAATTAAGCTGCTGAGCGATGGGAGTCACAGCTAGCACTAACACGATGGGCTGAAGTGCCTCCTTCTGATCTTTAACGGTAGTTAGGAAGGCAAATGTAATGTTGGCAAATTATTTCGAGAGGACTAGAATATAAAAGCAGGGATGTGCTGCTGAGGCTTTATAAGGCTCTGGTCAGACCACATTTAGAATATTGTGAGCAATTTTGGGCCCCGTATCTCAGGAAGGATGTGCTGGCCCTGGAGAGGGTCCAGAGGAGGTTCACGAGAACGATCCCAGGAATGAAAGGCTTAACATATGAGGAACGTTTGAGGACTCTGGGTCTATACTCGATGGAGTTTAGAAGGATGAGGGGGGATCTGATTGAAACTGACAGAATACTGAAAGGCCTGGATAGAGTGGACGTGGGGAAGATATTTCCATTAGTAGGAGAGACTAGGACCCGAGGGCACAGCCTCAGAGTAAAGGGAAGACATTTTAGAACAGAGATGAGGAGAAACTTCTTTAGCCAGAGAGTGGTGAATCGATGGAAGTCATTGCCACAGAAGGCTGTGGAGGCCGGGTCATTGAGTGTATTTAAGACCGAGATAGATAGGTTCTTGATTGGTAAGGGGTTCAAAGGTTACGGGGAGATGGCGGGAGAATGGGGTTGAGAAACTTATCAGCCATGACTGAATGGCGGAGCAGACTCGATGGGCCGAATGGCCTAATTTCTGCTCCTTTGCCTTATGGTCTTTGACCAGTCTATAGTTCTGCAGCATTGATAGGACTCTTCATACAGAATGCTCCTAATAGAGGGCAGCACTGGGATGTAAAACTCTGCGGGCAAAAGTGCGCACAGCAAGCTCCCACAAGTAGCGACGCCAACACTGACCAGGGATCTTTCCTCACTGTGGAATGTGGTGCAAGTGGTGCTCCCAACTCCGCAGCTACCAGATGGTGCCAGGGGTCGTTCTCGTTCCACCCAGGTAGGCAGCGGGGACTTTGGTTTCGCTTCTCATGCGAGACCTGGCGCTTCTGACCGTGCAGCACTCCCTCAGCACTGCTACCTGGCGTTGAAATGAGAATCCACCGGACAGAAAACAGACCCAACTGCTCCGCACCAGCCTCTTCCCACCCCTCCTCTACATCCCCACCCATCCCCGTATCCTTCTATTCCTTTCCCCCTCATGCGTTCATCAAGCTATCTCCTCTTAAACACATCGACGCTATTCACCCCGACCCCTCCCTGCGGGAGCGAGTTCCGCATTCTCCCCACTCTCTGGGAAAAGATGTTTCTCCTGAATTCCCCCCCACCACTTCCGATTGGATTTATTATTGGCTGTCTTATACATTCTCATCCTTATTTTCAAACTCTTCCATGCTTTGCTCTTCCCTACATCTTTTGCCTCCTCCAGCCCCTGAGATATCTGTCCTCGTCCAATTGTGCCCTCTTGAGTATCCCCAATTTTAGATGATGCACCATTGCTGCCTGTGCCTTCAGTCGTCTGGGCCCCAAGTCCCGACCCCTCTCTCGTCTCTGTCTGCCTCTTTTGCCTCCTTCACCCCTTAAGGCCAACATCTTTAACCGAAGCTTACCTCAGCGGAGCTAGAAGCTCCGCAAACATCCAGGTGCCATACTCTGTTTTCTAATTCTCCATATTAGGAGAAAGGATATCAAGTCACCGGAGAGGGAGCAGAGAATATTTACAAGCACCATCCTGCGCAATGTGCTCCAAAGGTGGTCTAACCGAGGGTATTGGAGAGTGGAACTATCCACAGAGCTCCAGGTGTGGACTAACCGAGGGATATGGAGACTAGAGCTGTGCACAGTGCTCCAGGTGTGGTCTAACCAAGGGATATGGAGACCAGAGCTGTGCACGGTGCTCCAAGTGTGGTGTAACTGAGGGGTATGGAGACAGAACTTGCACAGTGCTCCAAGTGTTGGTCTACCCGAAGGATATGGAGTCCGGGACTGTGCACGGTGCTCCAGGTGTGGTCTAACCGAGGGATATTTATTTATTCATTCATGGGATGTGGGCTTCGCTGGCTGGGCCAGCATTTTTTGCCCAACTTTAGTTGCCCTTGAGAAGGTGATGGTGAGCTGCCTTCTTGAATCGCTGCAGTCCCGTGTGGTGTAGGTACACCCACCGCGCTGTTAGGCAGGGAGTTCCAGGATTTTGACCCAACGACAGTGAAGGAACGGCCGATATATTTCCAAGTCAGGATGGTGAGTGGGGCTCGGAGGGGAACTTCCAGGTTGTGCTGTTCCCCATGTGTCTGCTGCCCTTGTCCTTCTAGATGATAGTGGCCGTGGGTTTGGGCGGCGCTGTCGAAGGAGCCTTGGCGAGTCGCTGCAGTGCATCTTGTAGATGGTGCACACACTGCTGCCCCTGTGCGTCGGTGGTGGAGGGAGTGAATGTTTGTGGATGGGGGGCCGATCAAGTGGGACTGCTTTGTCCTGGATGGTGTCGAGCTTCTTGAGTGTTGTGGGAGCCGCACTCATCCAGGCAAGTGGGGAGTATCCCATCACACTCCTGACTTGTGCCTTGTAGATGGTGGACAGGCTTTGGGGAGTCAGGAGGTGAGTTACTCTCCGCAGGATTCCCAGCCTCTGACCTGCTCTTGTAGCCACAGTATTTATATGGCTGGTCCAGTTCAGTTTCTGGTCAATGGTAACCCCCAGGATGTTGATAGTGGGGGATTCAGTGATGGCAATGCCATTGAATGTCAAGGGGTGATGGTTGGATTCTCTCTTGTTGGAGATGGTCATTGCCTGGCACTTGTGTGGCACAAATGTTTGCCACTTGTCAGCCCAAGCCTGGATATTGTCCAGGTCTTGCTGCATTTGGACATGGACTGGTTCAGTATCTGAGGAGTCGCGAATGGTGCTGAACGTTGTGCAATCACCAGTGAACATCCTCACTTCTGACCTTGTGATGGAAGGAAGGTCATTGATGAAGCAGCTGAAGATGATTGGGCTGAGGACACTACCCTGAGGAACTCCTGCAGTGATGTCCTGGAGCTGAGGTGACCGACCTCCAACAACCACAACCATCTTCCTTTGTGCTAATCCAACCAGTGGAGAGTTTTCCCCTGATTCCCATTGACTCCAGCTTTGCTAGGGCTTCTTGATGCCACACTCGGTCAAATATTGCCTTGATGTCAAGGGCAGTCACTCTCACCTCACCTCGGGAGTTCAGCTCTTTGTCCATGTTTGAACCAAGGCTGTAATGAGGTCAGGAGCTGAGTGGCCCTGGCAGAACCCAAACTGGGCACCAGTGAGCAGGTTATTGTTAAGCAAGTGCTGCTTGATAGCACTGTTGATGGCCTCTTCCATTACTTTACTGATGATGGACAGTAGACTGATGGGGCGGTAATTGGCTGGGTTGGATTTGTCCTGCTTTTTGTGTACAGGACATACCTGGGCAATTTTTCACATAGCCGGGTAGATGTCAGTGTTGTAGCTGTACTGGAACAGCTTGGCTAGGGGCACGGCAAGTTCTGGAGCACAAGTCTGCAGTACTATTGCCAGAATATGGTCAGGGCCCATAGCCTTTGCAGTATCCAGTGCCTTCAGCTGTTTCTTGATATCACGTGGAGTGAATCGAATTGACTGGAGACTGGCATCTGTGATGTTGGGGACCTCTGGAGGAGGCCGAGATGGATCATCCACACGGCACTTCTGGCTGAAGATTGCAGTAAATGCTTCAGCCTTATGTTTTGCACTGATGTTCTGGGCTCCCCCATCATTGAGGATGGGGGTATTTGGGAAACTCCTCCTCCACTGAGTTGTTTAATTGTCCACCACCATTCATGACTGGATGTGGCAGGACTGCAGAGCTTAGATCTGATCTGTTGGTTGTGGGATTGCTTAGCTCTATCACTTGCTGCTTATGCTGTTTGGCACACAAGTAATCCTGTGTTATAGCTTCACCAGGTTGACACCTCATTTTTAGGTATGCCTGGTGCTGCTCCTGACATGCCCTCCTGCTCTCTTCATTGAACCAGGGTTGATCCCCTGGCTTGCTGGTAATGGTAGAGTGGGGGATATGGGTCATGAGGTTACAGATTGTGGTTGAGTACAATTCTGCTGCTGCTGATGGCCCACAGCACCTCATGATTGCCCGGTCTTGAGTTGCTGGATCTGTTTGAAATCTACCCCATTTAGCACAGTGGTGGTGCCACACAACATGATGGAGGGTGTCCTCAATGTGAAGGTGGGACTTGGTCTCCACAATGACTGTGCGGTGGTCAGTCCTACTGATACTGTCATGGACAGATGCATGTGCAGCAGGCAGGTTGGTAAGGATGAGGTCAAGTATGTTTTTCCCTCTTGTTGGTTCCCTCACCACCTGCCGCAGACCCAGTCTAGCAGTTATGTCCTTTAGGACTCGGCCAGCTTGGTCAGTAGTGGAGCTATCGAGCCACTCTTGGTGATAGACATTGAAGTCTCCCACCCAGAGTACATTCTGCATCCTTGCCACCCTCAGTGCTTCCTCCAAGTGGTGTTCAACATGGAGGGGCACTGATTTATCAGCTGAGGGAGGGCAGTACGTGGTAATCAGCAAGAGGTTTCCTTGTCCATGTTTGGTCTGATGCCATGAGACTTCACGGGGTCTGGAGTCAATGTTGAGGATTCCCAGGGCAACTCCCTCCTGACTGTATATGTCTGTGCTGCCACCTACCGATGGGACAGGACATACGCGGGGATGGTGATGGTGGTGTCTGGGACATTATCTGTAAGGGTTGATTCCGTGAGGATGACTATGTCAGTCTGTTGCTTGAATAGTCAGCGAGACAGCTCTCCCAATTTTGGCACAAGCCCCCAGATGTTAGTAAGGAGGAGTTTGCAGGGTCGACAGGGCTGAAGTTGCCGTTGTCATTCCCGGTGCCTAGGTCCAAGCCGGCCGGTCCGTCCAGTTTCATTCCTTCTCTGTGTCTTTACAGCGGCCGAGTGACACAACTGAGTGTCGGGCTCGGCCACTGCAATGTCAACAGTTGCGCTGGAGTCACGTGAAGGCCAGACCGGGTAACGACAACAGATTTCCTTCCCTGAAGGGCCACAGTGAACCAGATGGTTTTTTTTTTAAGACACCGACCGACAATGGTTCATCGTCGGACTTTTGAATTCTAGATTTTTAATGAGTTCAAATCCCACCAGCTGCCGTGGCGGGATTCGAACCCGGGTCCTCAGGAGTTTTACACTGGGTCTCTGGATTTCTAGCCCAGCGACCACACCAGCGCCTCACATATGGTGCACGGTGCTCCAAGGGTGGTCTAACTCAGGGGTATGGAGGTTAATAATTTATGGTCTGCTGTGATTTAGGTCATAAATCATTGTGGTTTTATGCATTTTGCAAATAAAGCCCCAGAGGTGTTATATTGAATGGCAGAGACTTTATTCAGAAGTTGTTTGATGGTCAGAAATGTACAACTTCCGGGTTCGTGACGTCATGGAGGATGCCCTTTGACCTTCGCCTCCAAAACCAAAACCTTCCAGAAATCTCCTTTCCGTTACAAAAGGCCGAAGGGGGCAATATTCCCGCCCCGGTCGGGGCCGTCTGCTGAAGAATTGCGGTTTTATTCATTTTTGTTGTTGTTTTTTCGCCGTTTGCCTGGCGACGCCCAACGGAAACCGCGGCTCCACCAATCAGGACGCCGCTTGCAAAGGGCGACCGGGGGGGTGGGTGGGGGGGGGGGGCCACGAATGAGAGACGGCCTCCAATTGGAGCAACGGTTCGACGTTGGGCTCATCGGGAACCCGAGAGCGCCCAATCCGGTTCGCGCTGGCGAGAGGCGCCTTTCCCATTGGCGGAGAGACGAGGGGACGGACCAATAGGGAACGCCCACCCCTGCGTCACTCGCGTGGGCAGAACACCACCTTTCCCCTCAGCCATTCAAACCAATCGGAGAGCCCCTGACACTCTTCGCGCGGGGGGGGGGGGGGGAGCTAGAAAGAGAGGCAGTTTACCAGACCATAGGAAGGCAGGGGACCAACCGGAAAGCCGCTTTCATAGGAGGGTTGGGGGCGGGTGAAAGGGAGGCGCCTTCCCATTGGAGGCGACGGGACCAACCAGAGAAGAAAAAAAAAGAGAGGCGCCTTCCCATTGGAGGCGACGGGACAAACCAGAAAAGAAAAAAAAGAGAGGCGCCTTCCCATTGGAGGCGACGGGACCAACCAGAGAAGAAAAAAGAGGCGCCTTCCCATTGGAGGCGACGGGACCAACCAGAGAACCGGTTCCAGGGTAGGGGGGGGGGAGAAAAGAGAGACGCCTTCCCATTGGAGGTGACGGACCAACCGGAGAGCCGCTTCCAGAGGAGGAGGGGGGGTCGAATGAGCGGCGGCCACCCATTGGCAGAACGAGCGGCGGTGGGGGGGGGGGGGGGGTGGGCCGACCAGCCAAGCAACCAACCAACCAGCGCCCTCGTTACATCGGCAGACCTCCACCCCTCCCGCCCCGGCGTGGGTGGGAGCCCGATGAGAGAGGCTTTGCGATTGGCGGGAGGGCGACGGACCAACGGTAACGACCGTTACTGGCGAGTGAGTGAGTGAGTGAGTGGGGGGGAGAGAGAGAGAGAGAGAGCGAACGAAGTAAGGGGGGGGGGGAAGGGAAGAGATTGTTGAAAGAGGGAGGGTGAGGGTGAGGGTGGGTGAAAGGAAAATGAGGTAAAGTTTAAAAGCCCCCCCGGAGGAGAGAATAAACGGACCGTTAATATTTTTAAACCCCTCCCCCAATATTTAAAAAAAAAAGTCCTTCGGGCGGACGGGACGGGCGAAAATCTGAGGCGGGCGGGCGGGCGGGCGGGGGAAGGGGCGGGCGGGCGGGCGGGCGGGCGGGCGGGCGGGGGGGAGGAAAAAGAGGCGCGAAAAGTTTTTAACCGACCGGAAACTTTCGAGGGGAAAATAATTTGAAAGATCCGCCGGTCGAAGGGAGAGAGAGAGAGAGAGGTCCGCTCACCGAGATGAGCGGGGCTCCCGAGACCAAACTGCCCCGCTTGGAGGCGCCGGAATCGGGCGACAAGTCGACGACGACGGCGGCGGCGGCGGCGGGCGAGCAGGCCAAGGCCGCGGGGGCTGCCGCGCATGCGCCGGCCGCCGAGGGGGCGGGGCCGGCCGCCGTTGCCAAGGCGACCGTGGGCGCTGCGTCCTCGGCGGTGGTGGTCGTGGCGGGTGGTGGGGGGGGAGGAGGAGCCGGAGCCGGAGCCGGAGGAGAGTTGGCCACGCCCCTGGCCGTCGCCCGGGAGACGCAGCGCGCCCTCGAGGCGGTGGACGCCTGCCAGCGCGAGCTGGAGGCGCTGAACGAGCGCGCGAGCGAGGAGATCCTGCGCGTGGAGCGGCGCTACGGCGAGTTGCGGCGGCCGCACCTGGAGCGGCGCAACCGGCTGATCGAGGACATCCCCGGCTTCTGGGTCACCGCCGTATCCTTTTGTTGGTTGGGGTGGGGTGGGGTGGTGGTGGTGGGGAGCAGTAGCAGCAGCAACCTGGCATTGCGAACCTTCCCTGCACCAGTGCATCTGCATTGCCAAATCTCCCCTGGACTGGTGCATCTCTGTATTGCAGCATCTCCCCTGCACAGGTACATCTGCATTGCTGCATCTCCCCTGCACAGGTGCATCTCGGCATTGCCGCATCTCCCCTGCACCGGTGCATCTCTGTATTGGCGAATGTCCCCTGCACCAGTGCATCTCTGTATTGGCGCATCTCCCCTGCACCGGTGCATCTCTGCATTGCCAAATCTCCCCTGCACCAGTGCATCTCTGCATTGCCAAATCTCCCCTGCACCAGTGCATCTCTGCATTGCCAAATCTCCCCTGCACCATTGCATCTCTGCATTGCTGCATCTCCCCTGCAACAGTGCATCTCTGCAATGCCGCATCTCCCCTGCACAGGTACATCTGCATTGTTGCATCTCCCCTGCACAGGTGCATCTCTGCATTGCCACATCTCCTCTGCACTGCTGCATCTCTGCATTGCCGCATCTCCCCTGCACCGGTGCATCTCTGTATTGGCGAATGTCCCCTGCACCAGTGCATCTCTGTATTGGCGCATCTCCCCTGCACCGGTGCATCTCTGCATTGCCAAATTTCCCCTGCACCAGTGCATCTCTGCATTGCTGCATCTCCCCTGCACCAGTGCATCTCTGCATTGCCAAATCTCCCCTGCACCGGTGCATCTCTGCATTGCAAAATCTCCCCTGCACCAGTGCATCTCTGTATTGGCGAATCTCCTCTGCACCAGTGCATCTCTGTATTGGCGCATCTCCCCTGCAACGATGCATCTCTGCATTGCCACATCTCCCCTGCGCAGGTACATCTGCATTGCTGCATCTCCCCTGCACAGGTGCATCTCTGCATTGCCACATCTCCCCTGCACTGGTGCATCTCTGCATTGCCGCATCTCCCCTGCACCGGTGCATCCCTGCATTGCAGCATCTCCCTTGCACCAGTGCATCCCTGCATTGCAGCATCTCCTCTGCACGGGTGCATCTCTGCATTGCGCATGTCCCCTGCACAGGTGCATCTCTGCATTGCTGCATCTCCCCTGCACAGCTGCATCTCTGCATTGCCGCATCTCCCCTGCACCAGTACATCTCTGCATTGCCGCATCTCCCCTGCACAGGTGCATCTCTGCATTGCCGCATCTCCCCTGCACCGGTGCATATCTGCATTGCCGCATCTCCCCTGCACAGGTGCGTCTCTGCATTGCTGCATCGGTGCATCTGCATTGCAGCAACTTCCCTGCATCGGTGCATCTGCATTGCAGCATCTCCCCTGCACCGGTGCATCTCTGCATTGCAGCATCTCCCCTGCACCGGTGCATCTCTGCATTGCCACATCTCCCCTGCACCGGTGCATCTCTGCATTGCCGCATCTCCCCTGCACCGGTGCATCTCTGCATTGCCGCATCTCCCTTGCACCAGTGCATCTCTACGTTGCAGCATCTCCCTTGGACCGGTGTATCTCTGCATTGCAGCATCTCCCCTGCACCAGTGCATCTCTGCATTGTAGCATTTTCCCTTCACCGGTGCAACTCTGCGTTGCCAAATCTCCCCTTCCCCCACACTGAATCCTTTGCATTGCAGAACCACCACCTCCCCCGACCGCTAGACTGCTTTAACTTTATGGAGAAACCTCCTCCTTTGCATGGCGAGACTCTAAAGCTGTTTACAGAGAGGCCCCGTGCATTGCATTGTAGAACTCCCAAGAGCAGTTTGCAGGAAGCCTTGCATTGCAAACATCTCAACTGATGTAGTTTACAGGGCTGAACTCGCAACTGATGCAGTTTTACGGAGAAACCCTCACTCTGCAGGCAGCGGCACGGCCTCTCTTCCTCTCTCTCTCTCTCTCTCTTCCTGTCTCCTGCAGCTGCAGCTTAGACAATGTTTGCCTTGCGAAATCTGTGGGCTGGTGCCATTTCTGCAGCAAGGCCCCGCTCTGCATTGCAAAGCCCCTCTGAATGCAGTTTACAGAGAGCCGGCGCGCTGCGTGACTCCTGTCCAAATGCGAAACGCTCACACCGGAGGCAGTGCGGTGACGGGACGCGAGACCGGCGCCTGGGGGGAGGGGGGGGGGGTGTTGCCCTACGATGAGAGGCTGAGTAAATTGGGTGTCTCCTCCCTGGAGTTTGGAAGAATGAGAGGCGATCTCATTGAGGATTCTGGGATGCCGAGAGGATGGCTTCCTCCTCGTGAAGAGGGGGAGGGGGGATTGTAGCCGGGAGTGTCTGGCTGGATCACGGATGGCTCGAACCCGTGACCTTTAACCCCAGTGAATTTAAGTAGCTGTGAATTGAAACGTCTGGTTTTCGAATTTAACTTCCATCTTCAATGTTGAACAAATGCCCTTTTTTTTACCCCAGCCAGTCAAATCCCTTGTGTCTTTTCTACGCGGCGATGAGGAGAATGTTGATCTTGCCCTCCACCAGCTGAAGGAGCGTTTCGTGCTTTTTTTTTTTGATTGAGCGGACTGGTTTCAGACGCTCGGGCCGGCTCCGTGCGCCCCGGCAGATCACCGTCTGCAACTCGGCCCTCCCGGTCCCTCGCCGTCCATCTCTACTCCGGCCCGTTTCTGTCCACCACCACCCCCCCCCACCCCCCAACCCAGGCTGCCCGCCGAGCTGCGACTTGCCACGGCCCGAGCTTCATTTAACCGTCGTAACGCTCGCGATTGCCCATGAATACGGTTACCCAGACTGGCAGGGGCACAGCCCGCGGTCGCCAACACTCCTGCACCCCTACCAGCAGCGGGTTTGGGTGGTGAGCCAGCGCAGACAGGCGCCGGTTATCCCAGCCACGCCATGCTGGACCGCGGGCAGCGGGCTGAGGAGAGGGGCTACAGAAATGACTGAACGGACGAGCTCGCTATGTGACATTCCTTGACTCTCGCTCTGCCAGTTCCTCAATCACCCGCAGCTCTCTGCTCTCATTGATGAGAATGATGAGGAGATCTTTAACTATATGATGAGGCTCGAGGTAAGAATCTCAATGAATTGTGTGCCCTTTGTCCCCTTCTGTTCCTGTGACTCCCATCAGTAAACGGAAAGACTTAACAGAATGTCCTCCTTGTGTTTCAATCTCAATCGGTCTCACCACGTTTTGCAGAACTTGTCCCCTCCCAAACTTTCGCCTGAGGGAAGCAAGCAGTGGGGTATGTGAGATCAGGTACAGCACGGGGTTAGATACAGAGTGAAGCTCCCTCTACACCGTCCCCATCAAACACTCCCAGGACAGGTACAGCATGGGGTTAGATACAGAGTAAAGCTCCCTCTACATTGTCCCCATCAAACACTCCCAGGACATGTACAGCACGGGGTTAGATACAGAGTAAAGCTCTCTCTACACCGTCCCCATCAAACACTCCCAGGACAGGTACAGCACGGGGTTAGATACAGAGTAAAGCTCCCTCTACACTGTCCCCATCAACACTCCCAGGACAGGTACAGCACGGGGTTAGATACAGAGTAAAGCTCCCTCTACACCATCCCCATCAAACACTCCCCTGTGCAGGTACAGCACGGGGTTAGATACAGAGTAAAACTCCCTCTACAACCGTCCCCATCAAACACTCCCAGGGACAGGTACAGCACGGGGTTAGATACAGAGTAAAACTCCCTCTACACCGTCCCCATCAAACACTCCCAGGACTGGTACAGCATGGGGTTAGATACAGAGTAAAGCTCCCTCTACACTGTCCCCATCAAACACTCCCAGGACAGGTACAGCACGGGGTTAGATACAGAGTAAAGCTCCCTCTACACCATCCCCATCAAACACTCCCAGGACAGGTACAGCACGGGGTTAGATACAGAGTAAAGCTCCCTCTACACTGTTCCCCATCAAACACTCCAGGACAGGTACAGCACGGGGTTAGATACAGAGTAAAGCTCCCTCTACACCGTCCCCATCAAACACTCCCAGGACAGGTACAGCACAGGGTTAGATACAGAGTAAAGCTCCCTCTACACTGTCCCCATTAAACACTCCCAGGACAGGTACAGCACGGGGTTAGATACAGAGTAAAGCTCCCTCTACACTGTCCCCATCAAACACTCCCAGGACAGGTACAGCACGGGGTTAGATACAGAGTAAAGCTCCCTCTACACCGTCCCCATCAAACACTCCCAGGACAGGTACAGCACGGGGTTAGATACAGAGTAAAGCTCCCTCTACACCGTCCCCATCAAACACTCCCAGGACAGGTACAGCTTGGGGTTAGATACAGAGTAATGCTCCCTCTAAATCGGTGCCTTTTACTGACTACCCCCCCTGCAGCTATTCATTGTTACGTACACATCCCTCATGTTAAAAGTGAATAAAACCTTGTGTCTGGTTGTCGGGTTCCCAAGGTGGGGGTATAATTACTGGGCAGGCAGAGTGGTGACCAAACCCTCTCTCCCCCTGGGACCTTCGCTGCTGGTCTGACCGAGCCTTAGCCGGAGTGCACCCAAAGACTCTTTTACCCTTCGTGGTGTTGCATCTCGTTCCTTCTGCCTAGTAATTCTCAATTACACTGGGTGTGCTTTACGCTGAGCTTTGCGCGGTCCCCCCCCACCCACCGCCACCACCACCAAACCCAACCTTAAGTGCCTTTGGTGCCCGGTTAATACCATCCGGCTGTCTTTTTAAACCCACAGGTCG
>JANJGN010004501.1:22500-27500 GCA_026770705.1 Isurus oxyrinchus | reverse complement strand
GATATCGTTGGCCATTCAGCCGGTTCGAGCCTGGTGGCCGAGGCGGCGAGGGTGGAACCGGGGAAAGGCTGGGTGTTCGGTGTCCGCCCGGGTGGTCCGGAGTTTTATTCGGGTTAGGGTTAGCGGTTAGGCTTAGGGCTGGGGTTAGGGTTGGGGCGTTAGGGTTAGGGGAAGTGTCAGGGGTAGGGTTAGAGTTAGGGGCTTGGCTGGGTGTTCGTGTCGGGGAAGGGGACAAGGCTAGTTTATTTTTGGCTCGGGGTTCGGGTTAGGGTTAGCGGTTAGGCTTAGGGCTGGGGTTAGGTTTGCGGCAAATGGTTTACCGGTTAGCAGGCAGGGTAGCCGGCCATTATTCAGGGCTTTCGGCATGGTAGTAAAGGTGCGCTGAGCTGCAGAACACAGCCGCTGGTCCACGGGATATGTACGGCACAGGGGAACCTGTGAACCAGTTAGCAGACAAGGCAGCCGACCGGTAATTATAGCCTCCCGCCGGGTAATAGAGGCGCAGTCAGCTGCAGAACACACCAGCAGGTCCACGGACTAAGTACAGAATGAGGACACGGGCAGCCGGTCAGCAGGCAGGGCTGCCGGCCGGTAATTACAGCCTCCCGCCCGGTCATAGGGGTGCAGTTAGCTGCAGAACACACCAGCAGGTCCAAGGACTAAGTACAGAATGAGGACACGGGCAGCCGGTCAGCAGGCAGGGATGCCGGCCTGCCATAGGGGTGCAGTTAGCTGCAGAACACACCAGCAGGTCCAAGGACTAAGGACAGAATGGGGACACGGGCAGCCAGTTAGCAGGCAGGGCTGCCGGCCGGTAATTACAGCCTCCCGCCCGGTCATAGGGGTGCAGTTAACTGCAGAACACACCAGCAGGTCCAGGGACTCAGTACCAAACGGGGAATCGGTTAAGCGGTTACCTGGCAGGGCAGCCGACCAGTAATCATAGCCTCCCGCCCGGTCGTAGGGGTGCAGTTAGCTGCAGAACACACCAGCAGGTCCAGGGAATGTGTGCAGGACGGGGAAATGCTTAACGGGTTAGCAGGCCGGGCAGCCGGCCGGTAGTTGGAGCCGCCCGCCCGGTCGTACGGGAGCCGTCATCAGCCGGCATCCCGAGCAGCTGAAAAGTCTAAGCGCAGAATGGGGACATGGTGAACCAGTCAGCCAGCGGGCAGGGAAGGGTCGAAACGGCCTGAAATACCGGGCCGGCGGGCCAAGATGGCTGCCGGGGGGCGTATTCAGGGCCCCCACGTGAGGGGCCGGGGCTGGGGGCCGAGCCGGGCAAGCGCGGTTGAGAAACAGCCGAGTCCGAGCAGGGGGAAATCATTAACCGGTGATCCGGTTCGACCCCCCCCCCGGTGGCCGAGGCGGGGAGGGTCGACCCGGGGAAAGGTTGGGTGTTCGGTGTCCCTCAGGGCGGTCCCGAGCGCGTCCTAAAATAATCCGGGCTCCTGGGCCCTTTTTTGAAAAAGAACCGGTCGGGGAGCGGGTGCAATCCGGAAGGCCTGGCGGGGCTTCGGTGCCTCTTCCTCGGTATGACTACCGGAGGGTCGTCGGCCTGAATGACGGTTGCATTTGCTGGCTGTGGAGGTTGGCGGGCTATCTGCAGAATAGGAGGAGGTGGCAAATCGAGAATGGGTCGACTTCGCCAAGTGCCTTCTCGAGCCTCCAGGTCTGCAGGGACCGACCCAGGCTGCCGCCAAACCGACCGGGAGGCCCCGCCGTCGGCCATTTTTGGTCATTTTCGGCATTTTTCGCCTCTTTCGGCCGGTCAAGAAAAGCGGCGGCCTGACACCCGGGCGTGCACGGGGAAGGCTCCCCCTCGCCGGGAGGACCGGAGTTTGCCCCGGAAACCTCCGGAAGCCGGCCGGGAAGGCGGCTTCGGCCCGATGCACCTCCGGCTGCGTCCGAAGGCCGGGGGAAGTGGCCCCTGGGCCCGTGTGAGGGAAATCCGTGCCAAGACGGAAGTCCATGAGGTCGGATCCGAAGCTTCTGCCGGGCCCCCCGGTGGAGGCATTCCCGCTAGGCGGGGCGAATCGGCCCGGCCACGGGGCGGGTTGCAATTGTTGGAGGGGGGCTGCCGGAGCTAGATAATGATTTCCCCTCGGTTCTCCCGATGGGGAAACGGCGAAAGGAGGTGTCGCGGGCTTTCGAGGCCTCCTCGGCGGCTGGACTACCGACCGACATCTCGGCTGCATTTGCTGGCTGGGGGGGTTGGCGGGGTATCTGCAGAATGGTAGGAGGTGGCAAGTCGAGAATCGGTCGACAGCTCCGAGTGCCGTCTCGAGCCTCCAGGTCCGCAGGGACCGATCCAGGCTGCCGCCTAACCGACCAGGAGGCCCCGCCGTCGGCCATTTTTGTCCATTTTCGGCATTTTTTACCGTCTTTCGGTCGGTCACGGAAAGCGGCGACCGGAAGCCCGGGCGTGCCCGGGGACGGCTCCCACTGGCCCCGGGGACCGGATTTGCCCCGGTCGGAGCCCCGGAAACGCACCCGAAGCCGGCCGGAGAAGGCGGCTAAGGGCAATGCACCTCGGATTGAATTTGCGCAACGGGGAAAGTGGCCTCGGGGCCCGCGAGGTGTGACGGTGTGCCTTCGGTAAGCTTCTGGAGAAATGGGTAACCAATGCACCTCGGACTGAATGTGCAGGACGTGCAACGGGGCCTCCGGGTCCGCGAGATATCGCAGGTTGGCCTCGGTAAGCCTCTGGAGAAATGGCTAACCAATGGGACAGTGGCCCTGAGAAATCATTAACCATTTGGACTTCGTCTCTGGCAGAGAGGCAAGTGTGGTGCAGAAATCATTAACCATTTGGACTTCGTCTCTGGCACAGAGGCAAGTGCAGTGGAGAAATCATTAACCATTTGGACTTAGTCTCTGGCAGCGAGGCAAGTGTGGTGCAGAAATCATTAACCATTTGGACTTCGTCTCTGGCAGCGAGGCAAGTGTGGCGGAGAAATCATTAACCGTTTGGACTTCGTCTCTGGCAGAGAGGCAAGTGTGGTGCAGAAATCATTAACCATTTGGACTTAGTCTCTGGCAGCGAGGCAAGTGTGGCGGAGAAATCATTAACCGTTTGGACTTAGTCTCTGGCAGAGAGGCAAGTGTGGTGCAGAAATCATTAACCATTTGGACTTCGTCTCTGGCACAGAGGCAAGTGCAGTGGAGAAATCATTAACCATTTGGACTTAGTCTCTGGCAGCGAGGCAAGTGTGGTGCAGAAATCATTAACCATTTGGACTTCGTCTCTGGCAGCGAGGCAAGTGTGGCGGAGAAATCATTAACCGTTTGGACTTCGTCTCTGGCAGAGAGGCAAGTGTGGTGCAGAAATCATTAACCATTTGGACTTAGTCTCTGGCAGCGAGGCAAGTGTGGCGGAGAAATCATTAACCGTTTGGACTTAGTCTCTGGCAGAGAGGCAAGTGTGGTGCAGAAATCATTAACCATTTGGACTTCGTCTCTGGCACAGAGGCAAGTGCAGTGGAGAAATCATTAACCATTTGGACTTAGTCTCTGGCAGCGAGGCAAGTGTGGTGCAGAAATCATTAACCATTTGGACTTCGTCTCTGGCACAGAGGCAAGTGCAGTGGAGAAATCATTAACCATTTGGACTTAGTCTCTGGCAGCGAGGCAAGTGTGGCGGAGAAATCATTAACCGTTTGGACTTCGTCTCTGGCAGAGAGGCAAGTGTGGTGCAGAAATCATTAACCATTTGGACTTAGTCTCTGGCAGCGAGGCAAGTGTGGCGGAGAAATCATTAACCGTTTGGACTTAGTCTCTGGCAGAGAGGCAAGTGTGGTGCAGAAATCATTAACCATTTGGACTTCGTCTCTGGCACAGAGGCAAGTGCAGTGGAGAAATCATTAACCATTTGGACTTAGTCTCTGGCAGCGAGGCAAGTGTGGCGGAGAAATCATTAACCATTTGGACTTCGTCTCTGGCAGAGAGGCAAGTGTGGCGGAGAAATCATTAACCGTTTGGACTTAGTCTCTGGCAGCGAGGCAAGTGTGGCGGAGAAATCATTAACCATTTGGACTTAGTCTGTGGCAGAGGCAAGTTTGGAAGAGAAATCAGTAACTAATAAATAAAATGCACCCCAGATTGCATTCGCCGGCCGTGGAAAGTGTCTCCTGGGCCCGGGAGAACAAAATCCGTGCTCAGACGGAAGCGTATGGCGTCGAATCCGAGGCTCTTGCCCGGCTCGCAGTGGGGGTATTCCCCCTGAGAGTAGCGAATCGGCCCGACGGCTGGGTCGGTTGCAATTTTTGGCATGGTACTCGTCCAGCTCATTAATGATTTCCCTTCGGTTCTCCCGAAGAGGAAACGGCAAAATGGCGCTTTGCGGGCTTTTGAGGCCTCCTGGACGGTAGGGCTACCGCCCCACCTCTCGGGTGCAATTGTTGGCCGGGGGGATTGGCGGGGTACCCGGAGAATTTCGGGGACACGATTTTCAGAACATTTTAAGGCAACGGTCACACTTTAAAAATGCCTAAAAAAGTGCGACTTTGAGGAAGGTCAACTATTTCAAATAGAACACCTTCCAATGACCTCTCGGAAGTCCAAAATGACGATGTAAGTGCAATTTATGCGGGCTTTCCGAGCTATGTTGTCGGTCTGAAAAATCGTCCGGGGCCCAGGCCGGTGGTAACCCTGGTTTCAATAATTTTGTGGCGACATGAACAGATGTATATATGTATATATATCCTAAACAGAAATATTCTCTTAAGTGTCACCTGGCGGTGTCCTTCATGATGAATAAAACACAAAGTCTGTTCATTAGTCCCCTTGGGTTGCCAAAGTGCGTGCCCAGAACCCTGTTGAACGCAGGCGACGCACGCCGGCTGCAGGCTTCCTTCCGTGCGAGCGCCAACCTGTTGCTTCCTTTGAACAAAAATAATCTGAAAGTTTCACCTGGTGGCTGGTGTGACTTAATGATGTAAAAAAGACAAAGTGTCACCCGGCGGTGCACTTTGAAAAGAACAGCAATTCTGTTCACAGGCATA
>JANJGN010004501.1:5000-10000 GCA_026770705.1 Isurus oxyrinchus | reverse complement strand
CTGCCGGCCGGTAATTACAGCCTCCCGCCCGGTCATAGGGGTGCAGTTAGCTGCAGAACACACCAGCAGGTCCAAGGACTAAGTACAGAATGAGGACACGGGCAGCCGGTCAGCAGGCAGGGATGCCGGCCTGCCATAGGGGTGCAGTTAGCTGCAGAACACACCAGCAGGTCCAAGGACTAAGGACAGAATGGGGACACGGGCAGCCAGTTAGCAGGCAGGGCTGCCGGCCGGTAATTACAGCCTCCCGCCCGGTCATAGGGGTGCAGTTAACTGCAGAACACACCAGCAGGTCCAGGGACTCAGTACCAAACGGGGAATCGGTTAAGCGGTTACCTGGCAGGGCAGCCGACCAGTAATCATAGCCTCCCGCCCGGTCGTAGGGGTGCAGTTAGCTGCAGAACACACCAGCAGGTCCAGGGAATGTGTGCAGGACGGGGAAATGCTTAACGGGTTAGCAGGCCGGGCAGCCGGCCGGTAGTTGGAGCCGCCCGCCCGGTCGTACGGGAGCCGTCATCAGCCGGCATCCCGAGCAGCTGAAAAGTCTAAGCGCAGAATGGGGACATGGTGAACCAGTCAGCCAGCGGGCAGGGAAGGGTCGAAACGGCCTGAAATACCGGGCCGGCGGGCCAAGATGGCTGCCGGGGGGCGTATTCAGGGCCCCCACGTGAGGGGCCGGGGCTGGGGGCCGAGCCGGGCAAGCGCGGTTGAGAAACAGCCGAGTCCGAGCAGGGGGAAATCATTAACCGGTGATCCGGTTCGACCCCCCCCCCGGTGGCCGAGGCGGGGAGGGTCGACCCGGGGAAAGGTTGGGTGTTCGGTGTCCCTCAGGGCGGTCCCGAGCGCGTCCTAAAATAATCCGGGCTCCTGGGCCCTTTTTTGAAAAAGAACCGGTCGGGGAGCGGGTGCAATCCGGAAGGCCTGGCGGGGCTTCGGTGCCTCTTCCTCGGTATGACTACCGGAGGGTCGTCGGCCTGAATGACGGTTGCATTTGCTGGCTGTGGAGGTTGGCGGGCTATCTGCAGAATAGGAGGAGGTGGCAAATCGAGAATGGGTCGACTTCGCCAAGTGCCTTCTCGAGCCTCCAGGTCTGCAGGGACCGACCCAGGCTGCCGCCAAACCGACCGGGAGGCCCCGCCGTCGGCCATTTTTGGTCATTTTCGGCATTTTTCGCCTCTTTCGGCCGGTCAAGAAAAGCGGCGGCCTGACACCCGGGCGTGCACGGGGAAGGCTCCCCCTCGCCGGGAGGACCGGAGTTTGCCCCGGAAACCTCCGGAAGCCGGCCGGGAAGGCGGCTTCGGCCCGATGCACCTCCGGCTGCGTCCGAAGGCCGGGGGAAGTGGCCCCTGGGCCCGTGTGAGGGAAATCCGTGCCAAGACGGAAGTCCATGAGGTCGGATCCGAAGCTTCTGCCGGGCCCCCCGGTGGAGGCATTCCCGCTAGGCGGGGCGAATCGGCCCGGCCACGGGGCGGGTTGCAATTGTTGGAGGGGGGCTGCCGGAGCTAGATAATGATTTCCCCTCGGTTCTCCCGATGGGGAAACGGCGAAAGGAGGTGTCGCGGGCTTTCGAGGCCTCCTCGGCGGCTGGACTACCGACCGACATCTCGGCTGCATTTGCTGGCTGGGGGGGTTGGCGGGGTATCTGCAGAATGGTAGGAGGTGGCAAGTCGAGAATCGGTCGACAGCTCCGAGTGCCGTCTCGAGCCTCCAGGTCCGCAGGGACCGATCCAGGCTGCCGCCTAACCGACCAGGAGGCCCCGCCGTCGGCCATTTTTGTCCATTTTCGGCATTTTTTACCGTCTTTCGGTCGGTCACGGAAAGCGGCGACCGGAAGCCCGGGCGTGCCCGGGGACGGCTCCCACTGGCCCCGGGGACCGGATTTGCCCCGGTCGGAGCCCCGGAAACGCACCCGAAGCCGGCCGGAGAAGGCGGCTAAGGGCAATGCACCTCGGATTGAATTTGCGCAACGGGGAAAGTGGCCTCGGGGCCCGCGAGGTGTGACGGTGTGCCTTCGGTAAGCTTCTGGAGAAATGGGTAACCAATGCACCTCGGACTGAATGTGCAGGACGTGCAACGGGGCCTCCGGGTCCGCGAGATATCGCAGGTTGGCCTCGGTAAGCCTCTGGAGAAATGGCTAACCAATGGGACAGTGGCCCTGAGAAATCATTAACCATTTGGACTTCGTCTCTGGCAGAGAGGCAAGTGTGGTGCAGAAATCATTAACCATTTGGACTTCGTCTCTGGCACAGAGGCAAGTGCAGTGGAGAAATCATTAACCATTTGGACTTAGTCTCTGGCAGCGAGGCAAGTGTGGTGCAGAAATCATTAACCATTTGGACTTCGTCTCTGGCAGCGAGGCAAGTGTGGCGGAGAAATCATTAACCGTTTGGACTTCGTCTCTGGCAGAGAGGCAAGTGTGGTGCAGAAATCATTAACCATTTGGACTTAGTCTCTGGCAGCGAGGCAAGTGTGGCGGAGAAATCATTAACCGTTTGGACTTAGTCTCTGGCAGAGAGGCAAGTGTGGTGCAGAAATCATTAACCATTTGGACTTCGTCTCTGGCACAGAGGCAAGTGCAGTGGAGAAATCATTAACCATTTGGACTTAGTCTCTGGCAGCGAGGCAAGTGTGGTGCAGAAATCATTAACCATTTGGACTTCGTCTCTGGCAGCGAGGCAAGTGTGGCGGAGAAATCATTAACCGTTTGGACTTCGTCTCTGGCAGAGAGGCAAGTGTGGTGCAGAAATCATTAACCATTTGGACTTAGTCTCTGGCAGCGAGGCAAGTGTGGCGGAGAAATCATTAACCGTTTGGACTTAGTCTCTGGCAGAGAGGCAAGTGTGGTGCAGAAATCATTAACCATTTGGACTTCGTCTCTGGCACAGAGGCAAGTGCAGTGGAGAAATCATTAACCATTTGGACTTAGTCTCTGGCAGCGAGGCAAGTGTGGGTGCAGAAATCATTAACCATTTGGACTTCGTCTCTGGCACAGAGGCAAGTGCAGTGGAGAAATCATTAACCATTTGGACTTAGTCTCTGGCAGCGAGGCAAGTGTGGCGGAGAAATCATTAACCGTTTGGACTTCGTCTCTGGCAGAGAGGCAAGTGTGGTGCAGAAATCATTAACCATTTGGACTTAGTCTCTGGCAGCGAGGCAAGTGTGGCGGAGAAATCATTAACCGTTTGGACTTAGTCTCTGGCAGAGAGGCAAGTGTGGTGCAGAAATCATTAACCATTTGGACTTCGTCTCTGGCACAGAGGCAAGTGCAGTGGAGAAATCATTAACCATTTGGACTTAGTCTCTGGCAGCGAGGCAAGTGTGGCGGAGAAATCATTAACCATTTGGACTTCGTCTCTGGCAGAGAGGCAAGTGTGGCGGAGAAATCATTAACCGTTTGGACTTAGTCTCTGGCAGCGAGGCAAGTGTGGCGGAGAAATCATTAACCATTTGGACTTAGTCTGTGGCAGAGGCAAGTTTGGAAGAGAAATCAGTAACTAATAAATAAAATGCACCCCAGATTGCATTCGCCGGCCGTGGAAAGTGTCTCCTGGGCCCGGGAGAACAAAATCCGTGCTCAGACGGAAGCGTATGGCGTCGAATCCGAGGCTCTTGCCCGGCTCGCAGTGGGGGTATTCCCCCTGAGAGTAGCGAATCGGCCCGACGGCTGGGTCGGTTGCAATTTTTGGCATGGTACTCGTCCAGCTCATTAATGATTTCCCTTCGGTTCTCCCGAAGAGGAAACGGCAAAATGGCGCTTTGCGGGCTTTTGAGGCCTCCTGGACGGTAGGGCTACCGCCCCACCTCTCGGGTGCAATTGTTGGCCGGGGGGATTGGCGGGGTACCCGGAGAATTTCGGGGACACGATTTTCAGAACATTTTAAGGCAACGGTCACACTTTAAAAATGCCTAAAAAAGTGCGACTTTGAGGAAGGTCAACTATTTCAAATAGAACACCTTCCAATGACCTCTCGGAAGTCCAAAATGACGATGTAAGTGCAATTTATGCGGGCTTTCCGAGCTATGTTGTCGGTCTGAAAAATCGTCCGGGGCCCAGGCCGGTGGTAACCCTGGTTTCAATAATTTTGTGGCGACATGAACAGATGTATATATGTATATATATCCTAAACAGAAATATTCTCTTAAGTGTCACCTGGCGGTGTCCTTCATGATGAATAAAACACAAAGTCTGTTCATTAGTCCCCTTGGGTTGCCAAAGTGCGTGCCCAGAACCCTGTTGAACGCAGGCGACGCACGCCGGCTGCAGGCTTCCTTCCGTGCGAGCGCCAACCTGTTGCTTCCTTTGAACAAAAATAATCTGAAAGTTTCACCTGGTGGCTGGTGTGACTTAATGATGTAAAAAAGACAAAGTGTCACCCGGCGGTGCACTTTGAAAAGAACAGCAATTCTGTTCACAGGCATACATGGCAGGGTGCCTGAGACCCCATGGGTCGCACGCAGTGTTTGACAAGGCCCGAGTGAACACAGAGTGCGTGCAGAAACATGGAAAAAAGTGTTAGTTGCAAAGGCGACGCGCGCCTGGCCGGCTGCTTCCTTCCGTGCGATCGCCAAAAGGTCGGTTCCGTTTTCTTTGTTTGCGAAAGATCTGGTGTTTGTTGTCCGACGCGGGAGGGCCCTCGGCGGGCCAGCGTCTGCTGGTGTTCAGGCTGAGCGGTTGTCCCTCCCTCTTCTGTGCCCTCCGGGGTCGCAGACGGACATGAGCATGTTCGAGTGGTGGCTGGCGCACCTCTCGAAGCGAGACGACGCCGTGTGAGCCCGAGGCGCCGATCATGTCAACCGAGTGGCACGATTTTACAGTGGAGGAGCGGGTGTCGGTCGCCAGGTCCGCCGCCTCGACCCTGAGAGTCTCATCCAGCAAGCTCTCTGGGCGCCAGAACCCGCTCCTTCGGCTGAACGCACCATTTCTCGGGCATAAAATAAGACGAAGGTGCACGTGGCAACCCCAGAGTGCTCCCGTGCGTGTGTGTCCTTCGCACTGACGG
>JANJGN010004500.1:0-32716 GCA_026770705.1 Isurus oxyrinchus | reverse complement strand
TGTGGGAGGGAGGGTGTGTGTGTGTGTGCGATGGAGGGTGTGTGTGTGTGTGGGAGGGAGGGTGTGTGGGTGTGTGTGTGTGGGAGGGAGGGTGTGTGTGTGTGTGTGGGTGCGGGAGGGAGGGTGTGTGTGTGTGTGTGTTTGTGGGAGGAGGTTGTGTGTGTGTGTGTGTGGGAGGGAGAGTGTGTGTGTGTGTGTGTGGGAGGGAGAGTGTGTGTGTGTGTGTGTGGGAGCGAGGGTGTGTGTGTGTGTGTGGGAGCGAGGGTGTGTGTGTGTGTGTGGGAGGGAGGCTGTGTGTGTGGGTGGGAGGCTGTGTGTGTGGGAGGGAGCGTGTGTGTGTGGGGGAGGGAGGGAGTGTGTGTGTGTGTGTGCGTGTGGGGAGGGTGTGTGTGTGTGTGCGTGGGAGGGTGTGTGTGTGTGTGTGTGGGAGGTAGGGTGTGTGTGTGTGTGTGTGTGGGAGGGAGGGTGTGTGCGTGTGTGTGTGTGGGAGTGTGTGTGTGTGTGTGTGTGGTGTGTGGGAGGGAGGGAGGGTGTGTGTGGGAGGGAGGGAGGGTGTGTGTGGGTGCGGGAGGGTAGGTGTGTGTGGGTGCGGGAGGGTAGGTGTGTGTGGGTGCGGGAGGGTAGGTGTGTGTGTGTGTGTGCGGGAGGGAGGGTGTGTGTGTGTGTGTGTGTGTGGGAGGGTGTGTGTGTGTGTGTGTGTGTGTGGGAAGGAGGGTGTCTGTGTGTAGTGTCTGTGGGAGGGTGTGTGTGTGTGTGTGTGTGTGTGGGAGGGAGGGTGTGTGTGTGTGTGTGTGGGAGGGAGGGTGTGTGTGTGTGTGTGTGTGTGTGTGGGAGGGAGGGTGTGTGTGTGTGTGTGGGAGGGAGGGTATGTGTGTGTGTGTGTGTGTGGGAGGGAGGGTGTGTGTGTGTGTGTGTGGGAGGGAGGGTGTGTGTTAGTGTGTGGGAGTGAGGGTGTGTGTATGTGTGTGTGTGTGTGGGGAGGGAGGGTGTGTGTGTGTGTGTGGGAGGGAGGGTATGTGTGTGTGTGTGTGTGTGGGAGGGAGGGTGTGTGTGTGTGTGTGTGGGAGGGAGGGTGTGTGTTAGTGTGTGGGAGTGAGGGTGTGTGTATGTGTGTGTGGGAGGGAGTGTGTGTGTGTGTGTGTGTGTGGGAGGGAGGGTGTGTGTGTGTAGTGTCTGTGGGAGGGTGTGTGTGTGTGTGTGTGTGTGTGTGTATGTGTGTGTGGGAGGGAGGGTGTGTGTGTGGTGTGGGAGGGAGGGTGTGTGTGTGTGTGGGAGGGAGGGTGTGTGTGTGTGTGGGAGGGAGGGTGTGTGTGTGTGTGGGAGGGAGGGTGTGTGTGTGTGTGTGTGGGAGGGAGGGTGTGTGTGTGTGTGGGAGGGAGGGTGTGTGTGTTTGTGTGGGAGGGAGGGTGTGTGTGTGTGTGTGTGTGTGGGAGGGAGGGTGTGTGTGTGTGTGTGTGTGTGTGTGTGTGTGTGTGTGTGTGTGTGTGTGTGAGGGAGGGTATGTGTGTGTGTGTGTGGGAGGGAGGGTGTGTGTGTGTGTGTGTGGGAGGGAGGGTGTGTGTTAGTGTGTGGGAGTGAGGGTGTGTGTATGTGTGTGTGGGAGGGAGTGTGTGTGTGTGTGTGTGTGCGAGGGAGGGGTGTGTGTGTGTGTGTGTGGGAGGGAGGGTGTGTGTGTGTGTGTGTGGGAGGGAGGGTGTGTGTGTGTGTGTGTGTGTGTGTGGGAGGGAGGGTATGTGTGTGTGTGTGTGGGAGGGAGGGTATGTGTGTGTGTGTGTGGGAGGGAGGGTGTGTGTGTGTGTGTGTGGGAGGGAGGGTGTGTGTTAGTGTGTGGGAGTGAGGGTGTGTGTATGTGTGTGTGGGAGGGAGTGTGTGTGTGTGTGTGTGTGTGGGAGGGAGGGTGTGTGTGTGTGTGTGTGGGAGGGAGGGTGTGTGTGTGTGTGTGGGAGGGAGGGTGTGTGTGTGTGTGGGAGGGAGGGTGTGTGTGTGTGGGAGTGAGGGTATGTGTGTGTGTGTGTGTGTGGGAGGGTGGGGGGTCTGTGTGTATGTGTGGGTGCGGGAGGGAGGGTGTGTGTGTGTGTGTGTGTGTGTGTGTGGGAGGGTGTTTGTGTGTGTGTGTGTGTGTGTGGGAGTGAGGGTGTGTGTGTGTGGGAGGGAGGGTGTGTATGTGTGGGAGGGAGGGTGTGTGTGTGTGTGTGTGTGGGAGGGAGGGTGTGTGTGTGTGTTGGAGGGAGGGTGTGTGTGTGTGTGTGTGTGAGGGAGGGTGGGTGTGTGTGTGTGTGTGAGGGAGGGTGTGTGTGTGTCTGGGAGGGAGGGTGTGTGTGTGTGTGTGTGTGTGTGTGGGAGGGAGGGTGTGCGTGTGTGTGTGTGTGTGTGTGCGGGAGGGAGGGTGTGTGTGTGTGTGTGGGTGGGAGCGTGTGTGTGTGTGTGGGAGGGAGGGTGAGTGTGAGGGAGGGAGGGTGAGTGTGTGGGAGGGAGGGTGAGTGTGTGGGAGGGAGGGTGAGTGTGTGGGAGGGAGGGTGAGTGTGTGGGAGGGTGGGTGAGTGTGTGGGTGGGAGGGTGTGAGTGTGTGTGTGTGTTGGAGGGAGGGTGTGTGTGTGTGGGAGGGAGGGTGTATGTGTGTCTGTGTGTGTGGGATGGAGGGTGTGTGTGTGTGGGTGTGCGTGGGAGGGAGGGCGTGGGTGTGTGTGGGAGGGAGGGTGTGTGTGTGTGTGTGGGAGGGATGGTGTGTGTGTATGTGTGTGGGAGGGAGGGTGTGTGTGTGTGGGAGGGAGGGTGTCGGTGTTTGTGTGTGTGGGAGGGAGTGTGTGTGTTTGTGTTGGTGTGTGTGGGAGGGAGAGTGGGTGTGTGTGTGTGGGAGGGAGTGGGTGTGTGTGTGTGGGAGGGAGGGTGTGTGTGTGTGTGGGAGGGAGGGTGTGTGTGTGTGTGTGGGAGGGAGGGTGTGAGTGTGTGGGAGGGAGGGTGTGTGTGTGTGTGGGAGGGAGGGTGTGTGTGTGTGTGGGAGGGAGGTTGTGTGTGTGTGTGGGAGGGAGGGTGTGGGTGTGTGTGGGAGGGAGGGTGTGGGTGTGTGTGGGAGGGAGGGTGTTGGTGTGTGTGGGAAGGAGGGTGGGTGTGTGTGTGGGTGTGTGTGGGAGGGAGGGTGGGTGTTTGTGTGTGTGGGAGGGAGGGTGTGTGTGTGGGAGGGAGGGTGTGTGTGTGGGAGGGAGGGTGTGTGTGTGTGTGGGAGGGAGGGTGTGTGTGTGGGAGGGAGGGTGTGTGTGTGGGAGGGAGGGAGGGTGTGTGTGTGGGAGGGAGGGAGGGTGTGTGTCTGTGTGGGAGGGAGGGTGTGTGTGTGTGTGGGAGGGAGGGTGTGTTTGTGTGGGAGGGAGGGTGTGTGTGTGGGAGGGAGGGTGTGTGTGTGGGAGGGAGCGTGAGTGTGTGGGAGGGAGGGTGTGTGTGTGTGGGAGGGAGGGTGTGTGTGTGTGGGAGGGAGGGTGTGTGTATGTGGGAGGGAGGGTGTGTGTGTGTTTGTGTGTGGGAGGGAGGGTGTGTGTGTGTTTGGGAGGGAGGGTGTGCGTGTGTGTGTGTGGGAGGGATGGTGTGTGTGTATGTGTGTGGGAGGGAGGGTGTGTGTGTGTGGGAGGGAGAGTGTCTGTGTGTGTGTGTGTGTGGGAGGGAGAGTGTCTGTGTTTGTGTGTGGGGGAGAGAGTGTGTGTGTGTGTGTGGGTGTGTGTGGGAGGGAGAGTGGGTGTGTGTGTGTGTGGGAGGGAGAGTGGGTGTGTGTGTGTGTGTGGGAGGGAGGGTGTGTGTGTGTGTGGGAGGGAGGGTGTGTGTGTGTGTGTGTGTGGCAGTGAGGGTGTGGGTGTGTGTGGGAGGGAGGGTGTTGGTCTGTGTGGGAAGGAGGGTGGGTGTGTGTGTTGGTGTGTGTGGGAGGGAGGGTGTGTGTGTGTGTGGGAGGGAGGGTGTGTGTGTGGGAGGGAGGGTGTGTGTGTGGGAGGGAGGGTGTGTGTGTGGGAGGGAGGGTGTGTGTGTGGGAGGGAGGGTGTGTGTGTGGGAGGGAGGGTGTGTGTGTGGGAGGGAGGGTGTGTGTGTGGGAGGGAGGGTGTGTGTGTGGGAGGGAGGGTGTGTGTGTGGGAGGGGAGTGTGGGTGTGTGTCTGTGTGGGAGGGAGGGTGTGTGTGTGTGTGGGACGGAGGGTGTGTGTGTGTGTGGGAGGGAGGGTGTGTGTGTGTGTGTGTGTGTGTGGGAGGGAGGGTGAGTGTGTGGGAGGCAGGGTGTGTGTGTGGGAGGCAGGGTGTGTGTGTGGGAGGCAGGGTGTGTGTGTGGGAGGGAGGGTGTGTGTGTGGGAGGGAGGGTGTGTGTGTGGGAGGGAGGGTGTGTGTGTGGGAGGGAGGGTGTGTGTGTGGGAGGGAGGGTGTGTGTGTGGGAGGGTGTGTGTGTGTGTGTGGGAGGGAGGGTGTGTGTGTGTGTGTGGGAGGGAGGGTGTGTGTGTGTGTGGGAGGGAGGGTGTGTGTGTGTGTGTGTGTGTGGGAGGGAGGGTGTGTGTGTCAGTGTGGGAGGGTGTGTGTGTGTGTGTGTGGGAGGGAGGGTGTGTGTGTCAGTGTGGGAGGGAGGGTGTGTGTGTGTGTGCGGGAGGGAGGGTGTGTGTGTGCGGGAGGGAGTGTGTGTGTGTGTGTGTGTGTGTGGGAGGGAGAGTGTGTGTGTGTGTGTGGGAGGGAGGGTGTGTGTGTGTGGGAGGGAGGGTGTGTGTGGTGTGGGAGGGGAGGGTGTGTGTGTGTCGGTGTGTGGGAGGGAGGGTGTGTGTGTGTGTGTGTGTGTGTGGGAGGGAGGGTGTGTGTGTGTGTGTGGGAGGGAGGGTATGTGTGTGTGTGTGTGGGAGGGAGGGTGTGTGTGTGTGTGTGTGGGAGGGAGGGTGTGTGTTAGTGTGTGGGAGTGAGGGTGTGTGTATGTGTGTGTGGGAGGGAGTGTGTGTGTGTGTGTGTGGGAGGGAGATGGTGTGTGTGTGTTTGTGGGAGGGAGGGTGTGTGTGTGTGTGGGAGGGAGGGTGTGTGTGTGTGGGAGTGAGGGTATGTGTGTGTGTGTGTGTGTGGGAGGGTGGGGGTCTGTGTGTATGTGTGGGTGCGGGAGGGAGGGTGTGTGTGTGTGTGTGTGTGTGTGTGGGAGGGGTGTGTGTGTGTATGTGTGTGTGTGAGGGAGGGTGTGTGTGTGTGGGAGGGAGGGTGTGTATGTGTGGGAGGGAGGGTGTGTGTGTGTGTGTGTGTGGGAGGGAGGGTGTGTGTGTGTGTGGGAGGGAGGGTGTGTGTGTGTGTGTGTGTGTGTGGGAGGGAGGGTGTGTGTGTGTGTGTGTGTGTGTGTGTGTGTGTGTGTGTGTGTGGGAGGGAGGGTATGTGTGTGTGTGTGTGGGAGGGAGGGTGTGTGTGTGTGTGTGGGAGGGAGGGTGTGTGTTAGTGTGTGGGAGTGAGGGTGTGTGTATGTGTGTGTGGGAGGGAGTGTGTGTGTGTGGGAGGGAGGGTGTGTGTGTGTGTGTGTGGGAGGGAGGGTGTGTGTGTGTGTGTGTGGGAGGGAGGGTGTGTGTGTGTGTGTGTGTGTGTGTGGGAGGGAGGGTATGTGTGTGTGTGTGTGGGAGGGAGGGTATGTGTGTGTGTGTGTGGGAGGGAGGGTGTGTGTGTGTGTGTGTGGGAGGGAGGGTGTGTGTTAGTGTGTGGGAGTGAGGGTGTGTGTATGTGTGTGTGGGAGGGAGTGTGTGTGTGTGTGTGTGTGGGAGGGAGGGTGTGTGTGTGTGTGTGTGGGAGGGAGGGTGTGTGTGTGTGTGTGGGAGGGAGGGTGTGTGTGTGTGTGGGAGGGAGGGTGTCTGTGTGTGTGGGAGGGAGGGTGTGTGTGTGTGGGAGTGAGGGTATGTGTGTGTGTGTGTGTGTGGGAGGGTGGGGGTCTGTGTGTATGTGTGGGTGCGGGAGGGAGGGTGTGTGTGTGTGTGTGTGTGTGTGTGTGTGGGAGGGTGTTTGTGTGTGTGTGTGTGTGTGTGGGAGGGAGGGTGTGTGTGTGTGGGAGGGAGGGTGTGTATGTGTGGGAGGGAGGGTGTGTGTGTGTGTGTGTGTGGGAGGGAGGGTGTGTGTGTGTGTTGGAGGGAGGGTGTGTGTGTGTGTGAGGGAGGGTGGGTGTGTGTGTGTGTGTGAGGGAGGGTGTGTGTGTGTCTGGGAGGGAGGGTGTGTGTGTGTGTGTGTGTGGGAGGGGAGGGTGTGCGTGTGTGTGTGTATGTGTGTGCGGGAGGGAGGGTGTGTGTGTGTGTGTGGGTGGGAGCGTGTGTGTGTGTGTGGGAGGGAGGGTGAGTGTGAGGGAGGGAGGGTGAGTGTGTGGGAGGGAGGGTGAGTGTGTGGGAGGGTGGGTGAGTGTGTGGGTGGGAGGGTGTGAGTGTGTGTGTGTGTTGGAGGGAGGGTGTGTGTGTGTGGGAGGGAGGGTGTATGTGTGTCTGTGTGTGTGGGATGGAGGGTGTGTGTGTGTGGGTGTGCGTGGGAGGGAGGGCGTGGGTGTGTGTGGGAGGGATGTTGTGTGTGTGTGGGAGGGAGGGTGTGTGTGTGTGTGTGGGAGGGATGGTGTGTGTGTATGTGTGTGGGAGGGAGGGTGTGTGTGTGTGGGAGGGAGGGTGTCGGTGTTTGTGTGTGTGGGAGGGAGTGTGTGTGTTTGTGTTGGTGTGTGTGGGAGGTGGAGAGTGGGTGTGTGTGTGTGGGAGGGAGTGGGTGTGTGTGTGTGGGAGGGAGGGTGTGTGTGTGTGTGGGAGGGAGGGTGTGTGTGTGTGTGTGGGAGGGAGGGTGTGTGGTGTGTGTGGGAGGGAGGGTGTGTGTGTGTGTGGGAGGGAGGGTGTGTGTGGTGGTGTGGTGTGTGGGTGGGAGGGTGTGGGTGTGTGTGTGGGAGGGAGGGTGTGGGTGTGTGTGGGAGGGAGGGTGTGGTGTGTGTGGGTGGGTGTGTGTGGGGTGGGTGGTGGGGTGTTTGTGTGTGTGGGAGGGTGGGTGTGTGTGTGGGAGGGAGGGTGTGTGTGTGGGAGGGAGGGTGTGTGTGTGTGTGGGAGGGAGGGTGTGTGTGTGGGAGGGAGGGTGTGTGTGTGGGGGAGGGAGGGTGTGTGTGTGGGAGGGAGGGAGGGTGTGTGTCTGTGTGGGAGGGAGGGTGTGTGTGTGTGTGGGAGGGAGGGTGTGTGTGTGTGTGGGAGGGAGGGTGTGTGTGTGGGAGGGAGGGTGTGTGTGTGGGAGGGAGCGTGAGTGTGTGGGAGGGAGGGTGTGTGTATGTGGGAGGGAGGGTGTGTGTGTGTTTGTGTGTGGGAGGGAGGGTGTGTGTGTGTTTTGGGAGGGAGGGTGTGCGTGTGTGTGTGTGGGAGGGATGGTGTGTGTGTATGTGTGTGGGAGGGAGGGTGTGTGTGTGTGGGAGGGAGAGTGTCTGTGTGTGTGTGTGTGTGGGAGGGAGAGTGTCTGTGTTTGTGTGTGGGGGAGAGAGTGTGTGTGTGTGTGTGGGTGTGTGTGGGAGGGAGAGTGGGTGTGTGTGTGTGTGGGAGGGAGAGTGGGTGTGTGTGTGTGTGTGGGAGGGAGGGTGTGTGTGTGTGTGGGAGGGAGGGTGTGTGTGTGTGTGTGTGTGGCAGTGAGGGTGTGGGTGTGTGTGGGAGGGAGGGTGTGTGTGTGTGTGGGAGGGAGGGTGTGTGTGTGGGAGGGAGGGGTGTGTGTGTGGGAGGGAGGGTGTGTGTGTGGGGAGGGAGGGTGTGTGTGTGGGAGGGAGGGTGTGTGTGTGGGAGGGAGGGTGTGTGTGTGGGAGGGAGGGTGTGTGTGTGGGAGGGAGGGTGTGTGTGTGGGAGGGAGGGTGTGTGTGTGGGAGGGAGGGTGTGTGTGTGGGAGGGAGGGTGTGTGTGTGTCTGTGTGGGAGGGAGGGTGTGTGTGTGTGTGTGGGACGGAGGGTGTGTGTGTGTGTGGGAGGGAGGGTGTGTGTGTGTGTGGGAGGGAGGGTGAGTGTGTGGGAGGCAGGGTGTGTGTGTGGGAGGCAGGGTGTGTGTGTGGGAGGCAGGGTGTGTGTGTGGGAGGGAGGGTGTGTGTGTGGGAGGGAGGGTGTGTGTGTGGGAGGGAGGGTGTGTGTGTGGGAGGGAGGGTGTGTGTGTGGGAGGGTGTGTGTGTGTGTGTGGGAGGGAGGGTGTGTGTGTGTGTGTGGGAGGGAGGGTGTGTGTGTGTGTGGGAGGGAGGGTGTGTGTGTGTGTGTGTGTGTGTGGGAGGGAGGGTGTGTGTGTCAGTGTGGGAGGGTGTGTGTGTGTGTGTGTGGGAGGGAGGGTGTGTGTGTCAGTGTGGGAGGGAGGGTGTGTGTGTGGGAGGCAGGGTGTGTGTGTGGGAGGCAGGGTGTGTGTGTGGGAGGGGAGGGTGTGTGTGTGGGAGGGAGGGTGTGTGTGTGGGAGGGAGGGTGTGTGTGTGGGAGGGAGGGGTGTGTGTGTGGGAGGGTGTGTGTGTGTGTGTGGGAGGGAGGGTGTGTGTGTGTGTGTGGGAGGGAGGGTGTGTGTGTGTGTGGGAGGGAGGGTGTGTGTGTGTGTGTGTGTGTGTGGGAGGGAGGGTGTGTGTGTCAGTGTGGGAGGGTGTGTGTGTGTGTGTGTGGGAGGGAGGGTGTGTGTGTCAGTGTGGGAGGGAGGGTGTGTGTGTGTGTGCGGGAGGGAGGGTGTGTGTGTGCGGGAGGGAGTGTGTGTGTGTGTGTGTGTGTGGGAGGGAGAGTGTGTGTGTGTGTGTGGGAGGGAGGGTGTGTGTGTGTGGGAGGGAGGGTGTGTGTGTGTGGGAGGGAGGGTGTGTGTGTGTGGGAGGGAGGGTGTGTGTGTGTCGGTGTGTGGGAGGGAGGGTGTGTGTGTGTGTGTGTGTGTGTGTGGGAGGGAGGGTGTGTGTGTGTGTGTGGGAGGGAGGGTATGTGTGTGTGTGTGTGGGAGGGAGGGTGTGTGTGTGTGTGTGTGGGAGGGAGGGTGTGTGTTAGTGTGTGGGAGTGAGGGTGTGTGTATGTGTGTGTGGGAGGGAGTGTGTGTGTGTGTGTGTGGGAGGGAGATGGTGTGTGTGTGTTTGTGGGAGGGAGGGTGTGTGTGTGTGTGGGAGGGAGGGTGTGTGTGTGTGGGAGTGAGGGTATGTGTGTGTGTGTGTGTGTGTGGGAGGGTGGGGGTCTGTGTGTATGTGTGGGTGCGGGAGGGAGGGTGTGTGTGTGTGTGTGGGAGGGTGTGTGTGTGTATGTGTGTGTGAGGGAGGGTGTGTGTGTGTGGGAGGGAGGGTGTGTATGTGTGGGAGGGAGGGTGTGTGTGTGTGTGTGTGTGTGGGGAGGGAGGGTGTGTGTGTGTGTGGGAGGGAGGGTGTGTGTGTGTGTGTGTGTGTGTGTGTGTGTGAGGGAGGGTGTGTGTGTTTGTGTGAGGGAGGGTGTGTGTGTGTGTGTGAGGGAGGGTGTGTGTGTGTGTGGGAGGGAGGGTGTGTGTGTGTGTGTGTGGGAGGGAGGGTGTGTGTGTATGTGTGTGGGTGGGAGGGTGTGTGTGTGGGAGGGAGGGTGTGTGTGTGTGTGGGAGGGAGGGTGTGTGTGTGTGTGGGAGAGAGGGTGTGTGTGTGTGTGTGTGTGCGAGGGAGGGTGTGTGTGTGTGTGGGAGGGAGGGTGTGTCTGTGTGTGTGGGAGTGAGTGTGTGTGTGTGGGAGGGAGGGTGTGTGTGTGGGAGGGAGGGTGTGTGTGTGGGAGGGAGGGTGAGTGTGTGGGAGGGAGGGTGAGTGTGTGGGAGGGAGGGTGAGTGTGTGGGAGGGAGGGTGAGTGTGTGGGAGGGAGGGTGAGTGTGTGGGAGGGAGGGGTGAGTGTGTGGGAGGGAGGGTGAGTGTGTGGGAGGGAGGGTGAGTGTGTGGGAGGGAGGGTGAGTGTGTGGGAGGGAGGGTGAGTGTGTGGGAGGGAGGGTGAGTGTGTGGAAGGGAGGTTGTGAGTGTGTGTGGGAGGGAGGGCGTGGGTGTGCGTGGGAGTGAGGGCGTGTGTGTGTGGGAGGGAGGGTGCGTGTGTGTGTGTGGGAGGGATGGTGCGTGTGTATGTGTGTGGGAGGGAGGGTGTGTGTGTATGTGTGTGGGAGGGAGGGTGTGTGTGTGTGGGAGGGAGAGTGTCTGTGTGTGTGTGTGTGTGGGAGGGAGAGTGTCTGTGTTTGTGTGTGTGGGAGGGAGTGTGTGTGTGTGTGGGGTGTGTGTGGGAGGGAGAGTGGGTGTGTGTGTTTTAGGAGGGAGAGTGGGTGTGTGTGTGTGGGAGGGAGGGTGTGTGTGTGTGTGGGAGGGAGGGTGTGTGTGTGTGTGTGTGTGGGAGGGAGGGTGTGGGTGTGTGTGGGAGGGAGGGTGTTGGTGTGTGTGGGAAGGAGGGTGGGTGTGTGTGTTGCTGTGTGTGGGAGGGAGGGTGTGTGTGTGTGTGGGAGGGAGGGTGTGTGTGTGGGAGGGAGGGTGTGTGTGTGGGAGGGAGGGTGTGTGTGTGGGAGGGAGGGTGTGTGTGTGGGGAGGGAAGGTGTGTGTGTGGGAGGGAGTGTGTGTGTGTGGGAGGGAGGGTGTGTGTGTGGGAGGGAGGGTGTGTGTGTGGGAGGGAGGGTGTGTGTGTGGGAGGGAGGGTGTGTGTGTGGGAGGGAGTGTGGGTGTGTGTCTGTGTGGGAGGGAGGGTGTGTGTGTGTGTGTGTGGGAGGGAGGGTGTGTGTGTGTGTGGGAGGGAGTGTGTGTGTGGGAGGGAGGGTGTGTATGTGTGGGAGGGAGGGTGTGTGTGTGTGTGTGTGTGTGTGGGAGGGAGGGTGTGTGTGTGTGTGGGAGGGAGGGTGTGTGTGTGTGTGTGAGTGTGTGTGTGAGGGAGGGTGTGTGTGTGTGTGTGAGGGAGGGTGTGTGTGTGTGTGTGAGGGAGGGTGTGTGTGTGTGTGGGAGGGGGGGGTGTGTGTGTGTGTGTGGGAGGGAGGGTGTGTGTGTATGTGTGTGGGTGGGAGGGTGTGTGTGTGGGAGGGAGGGTGTGTGTGTGTTTGGGAGGGAGGGTGCGTGTGTGTGTGTGTGCGAGGGGAGGGTGTGTGTGTTTGTGGGAGGGAGGGTGTGTCTGTGTGTGTGGGAGGGAGTGTGTGTGTGTGGGAGGGAGGGTGAGTGTGTGGGAGGGAGGGTGAGTGTGTGGGAGGGAGGGTGAGTGTGTGGGAGGGAGGGTGAGTGTGTGGGAGGGAGGGTGAGTGTGTGGGAGGGAGGGTGAGTGTGTGGGAGGGAGGGTGAGTGTGTGGGAGGGAGGGTGAGTGTGTGGGAGGGAGGGTGTGTGTGTGGGAGGGAGGTTGTGAGTGTGTGTGGGAGGGAGGGCGTGGGTGTGCGTGGGAGGGAGGGCGTGGGTGTGCGTGGGAGGGAGGGTGTGTGTGTGTGGGAGGGAGGGTGTGTGTGTGTGTGTGTGGGAGGGATGTTGTGTGTGTATGTGTGTGGGAGGGAGGGTGTGTGTGTGTGGGAGGGAGAGTGTCTGTGTGTGTGTGTGTGTGGGAGGGAGGGTGTCTGTGTTTGTGTGTGTGGGAGGGAGTGTGTGGGTGTGTGTGGGAGGGAGAGTGGGTGTGTGTGTGTGGGAGGGAGGGTGTGTGTGTGTGTGGGAGGAGGGTGTGTGTGTGTGTGTGTGGGAGGGAGGGTGTGTGTGTGTGTGTGGGAGGGAGGGTGTGTGTGTGTGTGTGGGAGGGAGGGTGTGTGTGTGTGTGGGAGGGAGGGTGTGTGTTTGTGTGGGAGGGAGGGTGTGTGTGTGTGTGGGAGGGAGGTTGTGTGTGTGTGTGGGAGGGAGGGTGTGGGTGTGTGTGGGAGGGAGGGTGTGGGTGTGTGTGGGAGGGAGGGTGTTGGTGGGTGTGGGAAGGAGGGTGGGTGTGTGTGTGGGTGTGTGTGGGAGGGAGGGTGGGTGTTTGTGTGTGTGGTAGGGAGGGTGTGTGTGTGGGAGGGAGGGTGTGTGTGTGTGTGGGAGGGAGGGTGTGTGTGTGGGAGGGAGGGTGGGTGTGTGTCTGTGTGGGAGGGAGGGTGTGTGTGTGTGTGGGAGGGAGGGTGTGTGTGTGTGTGGGAGGGAGGGTGTGTGTGGGAGGGATGGTGAGTGTGTGGGAGGGAGGGTGTGTGTGTGTGGGTGGGAGGGTGTGTGTGTGTGGGAGGGAGGGGTGTGTGTGTGTGTGTGTGTGTGTGGGAGGGAGGGTGTGTGTGTGTGTGGGAGGGAGGGTGTGCGTGTGTGTGTGTGGGGAGGGAGGGTGTGCGTGTGTGTGTGTGGGAGGGATGGTGTGTGTGTATGTGTGTGGGAGGGAGGGTGTGTGTGTGTGGGAGGGAGAGTGTCTGTGTGTGTGTGTGTGTGGGAGGGAGAGTGTCTGTGTTTGTGTGTGTGGGAGGGAGTGTGTGTGTGTGTGGGTGTGTGTGGGAGGGAGAGTGGGTGTGTGTGTGTGTGGGAGGGAGGGTGTGTGTGTGTGTGTGGGAGGGAGGGTGTGTGTGTGTGTGTGTGTGGGAGGGAGGTTGTGGGTGTGTGTGGGAGGGTGTGTGTGTGTGTGGGAGGGAGGGTGTGTGTGTGGGAGGGAGGGTGTGTGTGTGGGAGGGAGGGTGTGTGTGTGGGAGGGAGGGTGTGTGTGTGGGAGGGAGGGTGTGTGTGTGGGAGGGAGGGTGTGTGTGTGGGAGGGAGGGTGTGTTTGTGGGAGGGAGGGTGTGTGCGTGGGAGGGAGGGTGTGTGCGTGGGAGGGAGGGTGTGTGCGTGGGAGGGAGGGTGTGTGCGTGGGAGGGAGGGTGTGTGTGTGGGAGGGAGGGTGTGTGTGTGGGAGGGAGGGTGTGTGTGTGGGAGGGAGTGTGGGTGTGTGTCTGTGTGGGAGGGAGGGTGTGTGTGTGTGTGGGACGGAGGGTGTGTGTGTGTGTGTGTGGGAGGGAGGGTGTGTGTGTGGGAGGGAGGGTGTGTGTGTGGGAGGGAGGGTGTGTGTGTGGGAGGGAGGGTGAGTGTGTGGGAGGGGAGGGGTGTGTGTGGGAGGGAGGGTGTGTGTGTGGGAGGGAGGGTGTGTGTGTGGGAGGGTGTGTGTGTGTGTGCGGGAGGGAGGGTGTGTGTGTGTGTGTGGGAGGGAGGGTGTGTTTGTGTGTGTGGGAGGGAGGGTGTGTGTGTGTGTGTGGGAGGGAGGGTGTGTGTGTGTGTGTGGGAGCGAGGGTGTGTGTGTGTGGGAGGGAGGGTGTGTGTGTGGGGAGGGAGGGTGTGTGTGTGTGGGTGTGTGTGGGAGGGAGGGTGGGTGTGTGTGTGTGGGAGGGAGGGAGGGTGTGTGTGTGTGGGAGGGAGGGTGTGTGTGTGTGTGTGGGAGGGAGGGTGTGTGTGTGTGCGATGGAGGGTGTGTGTGTGTGTGGGAGGGAGGGTGTGTGTGTGTGTGTGTGGGAGGGAGGGTGTGTGTGTGTGTGTGTGTGTGGGTGCGGGAGGGAGGGTGTGTGTGTGTGTGTGTTTGTGGGAGGAGGTTGTGTGTGTGTGTGTGTGGAAGGGAGAGTGTGTGTGTGTGTGTGTGTGTGTGTGGGAGGGAGAGTGTGTGTGTGTGTGTGTGGGAGCGAGGGTGTGTGTGTGTGTGTGGGAGCGAGGGTGTGTGTGTGTGTGTGGGAGGGAGTGTGTGTGTGTGTGCGTGTGGGGAGGGTGTGTGTGTGTGTGTGCGTGGGAGGGAGGGTGTGGGTGTGTGTGGGAGGGAGGGTGTTGGTGTGTGTGGGAAGGAGGGTGGGGTGTGTGTGTTGGTGTGTGTGGGAGGGAGGGTGTGTGTGTGTGTGGGAGGGAGGGTGTGTGTGTGGGAGGGAGGGTGTGTGTGTGGGAGGGAGGGTGTGTGTGTGGGAGGGAGGGTGTGGTGTGTGGGAGGGAGGGTGTGTGTGTGGGAGGGAGTGTGTGTGTGTGTGGGAGGGAGGGTGTGTGTGTGGGAGGGAGGGTGTGTGTGTGGGAGGGAGGGTGTGTGTGTGGGAGGGAGGGTGTGTGTGTGGGAGGGAGGGTGTGTGTGTGGGATTGAGTGTGGGTGTGTGTCTGGGAGGGAGGGTGTGTGTGTGTGTGGGACGGAGGGTGTGTGTGTGTGTGGGAGGGAGGGTGTGTGTGTGTGTGGGAGGGAGGGTGTGTGTGTGGGAGGGAGGGTGTGTATGTGTGGGAGGGAGGGTGTGTGTGTGTGTGTGTGTGTGTGTGGGGAGGGAGGGTGTGTGTGTGTGTGGGAGGGAGGGTGTGTGTGTGTGTGGTGAGTGTGTGTGAGGGAGGGTGTGTGTGTGTGTGTGTGAGGGAGGGTGTGTGTGTGTGTGTGAGGGAGGGTGTGTGTGTGTGTGGGAGGGGGGGTGTGTGTGTGTGTGTGGGAGGGAGGGTGTGTGTGTATGTGTGTGGGTGGGAGGGTGTGTGTGTGGGAGGGAGGGTGTGTGTGTGTTTGGGAGGGAGGGTGTGTGTGTGTGTGTGTGTGTGCGAGGGAGGGTGTGTGTGTGTGTGGGAGGGAGGGTGTGTCTGTGTGTGTGGGAGGGAGTGTGTGTGTGTGGGAGGGAGGGTGTGTGTGTGGGAGGGAGGGTGTGTGTGTGGGAGGGAGGGTGTGTGTGTGGGAGGGAGGGTGTGTGTGTGGGAGGGAGGGTGTGTGTGTGGGCGGGAGTGTGGGTGTGTGTCTGTGTGGGAGGGAGGGTGTGTGTGTGTGTGGGACGGAGGGTGTGTGTGTGTGTGGGAGGGAGGGTGTGTGTGTGTGTGGGACGGAGTGTGTGTGTGGGAGGGAGGGTGTGTATGTGTGGGAGGGAGGGTGTGTGTGTGTGTGTGTGTGTGTGTGGGAGGGAGGGTGTGTGTGTGTGTGGGAGGGAGGGGTGTGTGTGTGTGTGTGAGTGTGTGTGTGAGGGTGTGTGTGTGTGTGTGAGGGAGGGGTGTGTGTGTGTGTGTGAGGGAGGGTGTGTGTGTGTGTGGGAGGGGGGGGTGTGTGTGTGTGTGTGGGAGGGAGGGTGTGTGTGTATGTGTGTGGGTGGGAGGGTGTGTGTGTGGGAGGGAGGGTGTGTGTGTGTTTGGGAGGGAGGGTGCGTGTGTGTGTGTGCGAGGGAGGGTGTGTGTGTGTGTGGGAGGGAGGGTGTGTCTGTGTGTGTGGGAGGGAGTGTGTGTGTGTGGGAGGGAGGGTGTGTGTGTGGGAGGGAGGGTGAGTGTGTGGGAGGGAGGGTGAGTGTGTGGGAGGGAGGGTGAGTGTGTGGGAGGGAGGGTGAGTGTGTGGGAGGGAGGGTGAGTGTGTGGGAGGGAGGGTGAGTGTGTGGGAGGGAGGGTGTGTGTGTGGGAGGGAGGTTGTGAGTGTGTGTGGGAGGGAGGGCGTGGGTGTGCGTGGGAGGGAGGGCGTGGGGTGTGCGTGGGAGGGAGGGTGTGTGTGTGTGGGAGGGAGGGTGTGTGTGTGTGTGTGGGAGGGATGTTGTGTGTGTATGTGTGTGGGAGGGAGGGTGTGTGTGTGTGGGAGGGAGAGTGTCTGTGTGTGTGTGTGTGTGGGAGGGAGGGTGTCTGTGTTTGTGTGTGTGGGAGGGAGTGTGTGGGTGTGTGGGTGTGTGTGGGAGGGAGAGTGGGTGTGTGTGTGTGGGAGGGAGGGTGTGTGTGTGTGTGGGAGGAGGGTGTGTGTGTGTGTGTGGGAGGGAGGGTGTGTGTGTGTGTGTGGGAGGGGAGGGTGTGTGTGTGTGTGTGGGAGGGAGGGTGTGTGTGTGTGTGGGAGGGAGGGTGTGTGTGTGTGTGGGAGGGAGGGTGTGTGTGTGTGTGGGAGGGAGGGGTGTGGGTGTGTGTGGGAGGGAGGGTGTGGGTGTGTGTGGGAGGGAGGGTGTGGGTGTGTGTGGGAGGGAGGGTGTTGGTGGGTGTGGGAAGGAGGGTGGGTGTGTGTGTGGGTGTGTGTGGGAGGGAGGGTGGGTGTTTGTGTGTGTGGTAGGGAGGGTGTGTGTGTGGGAGGGAGGGTGTGTGTGTGTGTGGGAGGGAGGGTGTGTGTGTGGGAGGGAGGGTGGGTGTGTGTCTGTGTGGGAGGGAGGGTGTGTGTGTGTGTGGGGAGGGAGGGTGTGTGTGTGTGTGGGAGGGAGGGTGTGTGTGGGAGGGATGGTGAGTGTGTGGGAGGGAGGGTGTGTGTGTGTGGGAGGGAGGGTGTGTGGTGTGTGGGAGGGAGGGTGTGTGTGTGTGTGTGTGTGTGTGTGTGGGAGGGAGGGTGTGTGTGTGTGTGGGAGGGAGTGTGTGCGTGTGTGTGTGTGGGAGGGAGGGTGTGCGTGTGTGTGTGTGGGAGGGATGGTGTGTGTGTATGTGTGTGGGAGGGAGGGTGTGTGTGTGTGGGAGGGAGAGTGTCTGTGTGTGTGTGTGTGTGGGAGGGAGAGTGTCTGTGTTTGTGTGTGTGGGAGGGAGTGTGTGTGTGTGTGGGTGTGTGTGGGAGGGAGAGTGGGTGTGTGTGTGTGTGGGAGGGAGGGTGTGTGTGTGTGTGTGGGAGGGAGGGTGTGTGTGTGTGTGGGAGGGAGGTTGTGGGTGTGTGTGGGAGGGTGTGTGTGTGTGTGTGGGAGGGAGGGTGTGTGTGTGGGAGGGAGGGTGTGTGTGTGGGAGGGAGGGTGTGTGTGTGGGAGGGAGGGTGTGTGTGTGGGAGGGAGGGTGTGTGTGTGGGAGGGAGGGTGTGTGTGTGGGAGGGAGGGTGTGTTTGTGGGAGGGAGGGTGTGTTTGTGGGAGGGAGGGTGTGTTTGTGGGAGGGAGGGTGTGTGCGTGGGAGGGAGGGTGTGTGCGTGGGAGGGAGGGTGTGTGCGTGGGAGGGAGGGTGTGTGTGTGGGAGGGAGGGTGTGTGTGTGGGAGGGAGGGTGTGTGTGTGGGAGGGAGGGTGTGTGTGTGGGAGGGAGTGTGGGTGTGTGTCTGTGTGGGAGGGAGGGTGTGTGTGTGTGTGGGACGGAGGGTGTGTGTGTGTGTGTGTGGGAGGGAGGGTGTGTGTGTGGGAGGGAGGGTGTGTGTGTGGGAGGGAGGGTGTGTGTGTGGGAGGGAGGGTGAGTGTGTGGGAGGGAGGGGTGTGTGTGGGAGGGAGGGTGTGTGTGTGGGAGGGAGGGTGTGTGTGTGGGAGGGTGTGTGTGTGTGTGCGGGAGGGAGGGTGTGTGTGTGTGTGTGGGAGGGAGGGTGTGTTTGTGTGTGTGGGAGGGAGGGTGTGTGTGTGTGTGTTGGAGGGAGGGTGTGTGTGTGTGTGTGGGAGCGAGGGTGTGTGTGTGTGGGAGGGAGGGTGTCTGTGTGGGAGGGGAGGGTGTGTGTGTGTGGGTGTGTGTGGGAGGGAGGGTGGGTGTGTGTGTGTGGGAGGGAGGGAGGGGTGTGTGTGTGTGGGAGGGAGGGTGTGTGTGTGTGTGTGTGTGGGAGGGAGGGTGTGTGTGTGTGCGATGGAGGGGTGTGTGTGTGTGTGGGAGGGAGGGTGTGTGTGTGTGTGTGTGGGAGGGAGGGTGTGTGTGTGTGTGTGTGTGGGTGCGGGGAGGGAGGGTGTGTGTGTGTGTGTGTTTGTGGGAGGAGGTTGTGTGTGTGTGTGTGTGGAAGGGAGAGTGTGTGTGTGTGTGTGTGTGTGTGTGGGAGGGAGAGTGTGTGTGTGTGTGTGTGGGAGCGAGGGTGTGTGTGTGTGTGTGGGAGCGAGGGTGTGTGTGTGTGTGTGTGGGAGGGAGTGTGTGTGTGTGTGCGTGTGGGAGGGTGTGTGTGTGTGTGTGTGTGCGTGGGAGGGAGGGGTGTGGGGTGTGTGTGGGAGGGAGGGTGTTGGTGTGTGTGGGAAGGAGGGTGGGGTGTGTGTGTTGGTGTGTGTGGGAGGGAGGGTGTGTGTGTGTGTGGGAGGGAGGGTGTGTGTGTGGGAGGGAGGGTGTGTGTGTGGGAGGGAGGGTGTGTGTGTGGGAGGGAGGGTGTGTGTGTGGGAGGGAGGGTGTGGTGTGTGCGAGGGAGTGTGTGTGTGTGGGAGGGAGGGTGTGTGTGTGGGAGGGAGGGTGTGTGTGTGGGAGGGAGGGTGTGTGTGTGGGGGAGGAGGGTGTGTGTGTGGGAGGGAGTGTGGGTGTGTGTCTGTGTGGGAGGGAGGGTGTGTGTGTGTGTGGGACGGAGGGTGTGTGTGTGTGTGGGAGGGAGGGTGTGTGTGTGTGTGGGGAGGGAGGGTGTGTGTGTGGGAGGGAGGGTGTGTATGTGTGGGAGGGAGGGTGTGTGTGTGTGTGTGTGTGTGTGTGTGGGAGGGAGGGTGTGTGTGTGTGTGGGAGGGAGGGTGTGTGTGTGTGTGTGAGTGTGTGTGTGAGGGAGGGTGTGTGTGTGTGTGTGAGGGAGGGTGTGTGTGTGTGTGTGAGGGAGGGGTGTGTGTGTGTGTGGGAGGGGGGGGTGTGTGTGTGTGTGTGTGGGAGGGAGGGTGTGTGTGTATGTGTGTGGGTGGGAGGGTGTGTGTGTGGGAGGGAGGGTGTGTGTGTGTTTGGGAGGGAGGGTGTGTGTGTGTGTGTGTGCGAGGGAGGGTGTGTGTGTGTGTGCGAGGGAGGGTGTGTGTGTGTGTGGGAGGGAGTGTGTGTCTGTGTGTGTGGGAGGGAGTGTGTGTGTGTGGGAGGGAGGGTGAGTGTGTGGGAGGGAGGGTGAGTGTGTGGGAGGGAGGGTGAGTGTGTGGGAGGGAGGGTGAGTGTGTGGGAGGGAGGGTGAGTGTGTGGGAGGGAGGATGAGTGTGTGGGAGGGAGGGTGAGTGTGTGGGAGGGAGGGTGTGTGTGTGGGAGGGAGGTTGTGAGTGTGTGTGGGAGGGAGGGCGTGGGTGTGCGTGGGAGGGAGGGCGTGGGTGTGTGTGGGAGGGAGGGTGTGTGTGTGTGGGAGGGAGGGTGTGTGTGTGTGTGTGGGAGGGATGTTGTTTGTGTATGTGTGTGGGAGGGAGGGTGTGTGTGTGTGGGAGGGAGAGTGTCTGTGTGTGTGTGTGTGTGTGGGAGGGAGGGTGTCTGTGTTTGTGTGTGTGGGAGGGAGAGTGGGTGTGTGTGTGTGTGGGAGGGAGGGTGTGTGTGTGTGTGGGAGGGAGGGTGTGTGTGTGTGTGGGAGGAGGGTGTGTGTGTGTGTGTGTGGGAGGGAGGGTGTGTGTGTGTGTGTGGGAGGGAGGGTGTGTGTGTGTGTGGGAGGGAGGGTGTGTGTGTGTGTGGGAGGGAGGGTGTGTGTGTGTGTGGGAGGGAGGGTGTGTGTGTGTGTGGGAGGGAGGTTGTGTGTGTGTGTGGGAGGGAGGGTGTGGGTGTGTGTGGGAGGGAGGGTGTGGGTGTGTGTGGGAGGGAGGGTGTTGGTGGGTGTGGGAAGGAGGGTGGGTGTGTGTGTGGGTGTGTGTGGGAGGGAGGGTGGGTGTTTGTGTGTGTGGTAGGGAGGGTGTGTGTGTGGGAGGGAGGGTGTGTGTGTGTGTGGGAGGGAGGGTGTGTGTGTGGGAGGGAGGGTGGGTGTGTGTCTGTGTGGGAGGGAGGGTGTGTGTGTGTGTGGGAGGGAGGGTGTGTGTGTGTGTGGGAGGGAGGGTGTGTGTGGGAGGGAGGGTGAGTGTGTGGGAGGGAGGGTGTGTGTGTGTGGGAGGGAGGGTGTGTGTGTGTGGGAGGGAGGGTGTGTGTGTGTGTGTGTGTGTGTGGGAGGGAGGGTGTGTGTGTGTGGGAGGGAGGGTGTGCGTGTGTGTGTGTGGGAGGGAGGGTGTGCGTGTGTGTGTGTGGGAGGGATGGTGTGTGTGTATGTGTGTGGGAGGGAGGGTGTGTGTGTGTGGGAGGGAGAGTGTCTGTGTGTGTGTGTGTGTGGGAGGGAGAGTGTCTGTGTTTGTGTGTGTGGGAGGGAGTGTGTGTGTGTGTGGGTGTGTGTGGGAGGGAGAGTGGGTGTGTGTGTGTGTGGGAGGGAGGGTGTGTGTGTGTGTGGGAGGGAGGGTGTGTGTGTGTGTGTGTGTGGGAGGGAGGTTGTGGGTGTGTGTGGGAGGGAGGGTGTTGGTGTGTGTGGGAAGGAGGGTGGGTGTGTGTGTTGGTGTGTGTGGGAGGGAGGGTGTGTGTGTGTGTGGGAGGGAGGGTGTGTGTGTGGGAGGGAGGGTGTGTGTGTGGGAGGGAGGGTGTGTGTGTGGGAGGGAGGGTGTGTGTGTGGGAGGGAGGGTGTGTGTGTGGGAGGGAGGGGTGTGTGTGTGGGAGGGAGGGTGTGTGTGTGGGAGGGAGGGTGTGTTTGTGGGAGGGAGGGTGTGTTTGTGGGAGGGAGGGTGTGTGCGTGGGAGGGAGGGTGTGTGCGTGGGAGGGAGGGTGTGTGCGTGGGAGGGAGGGTGTGTGCGTGGGAGGGAGGGTGTGTGCGTGGGAGGGCGGGTGTGTGTGTGGGAGGGAGGGTGTGTGTGTGGGAGGGAGTGTGGGTGTGTGTCTGTGTGGGAGGGAGGGTGTGTGTGTGTGTGGGAGGGAGGGTGTGTGTGTGTGTGGGAGGGAGGTTGTGTGTGTGTGTGGGAGGGAGGGTGTGGGTGTGTGTGGGAGGGAGGGTGTGGGTGTGTGTGGGAGGGAGGGTGTGGGTGTGTGTGGGAGGGAGGGTGTTGGTGGGTGTGGGAAGGAGGGTGGGTGTGTGTGTGGGTGTGTGTGGGAGGGAGGGTGGGTGTTTGTGTGTGTGGTAGGGAGGGTGTGTGTGTGGGAGGGAGGGTGTGTGTGTGTGTGGGAGGGAGGGTGTGTGTGTGGGAGGGAGGGTGGGTGTGTGTCTGTGTGGGAGGGAGGGTGTGTGTGTGTGTGGGAGGGAGGGTGTGTGTGTGTGTGGGAGGGAGGGTGTGTGTGGGAGGGAGGGTGAGTGTGTGGGAGGGAGGGTGTGTGTGTGTGGGAGGGAGGGTGTGTGTGTGTGGGAGGGAGGGTGTGTGTGTGTGTGTGTGTGTGTGGGAGGGAGGGTGTGTGTGTGTGGGAGGGAGGGTGTGCGTGTGTGTGTGTGGGAGGGAGGGTGTGCGTGTGTGTGTGTGGGAGGGATGGTGTGTGTGTATGTGTGTGGGAGGGAGGGTGTGTGTGTGTGGGAGGGAGAGTGTCTGTGTGTGTGTGTGTGTGGGAGGGAGAGTGTCTGTGTTTGTGTGTGTGGGAGGGAGTGTGTGTGTGTGTGGGTGTGTGTGGGAGGGAGAGTGGGTGTGTGTGTGTGTGGGAGGGAGGGTGTGTGTGTGTGTGGGAGGGAGGGTGTGTGTGTGTGTGTGTGTGTGGGAGGGAGGTTGTGGGTGTGTGTGGGAGGGAGGGTGTTGGTGTGTGTGGGAAGGAGGGTGGGTGTGTGTGTTGGTGTGTGTGGGAGGGAGGGTGTGTGTGTGTGTGGGAGGGAGGGTGTGTGTGTGGGAGGGAGGGTGTGTGTGTGGGAGGGAGGGTGTGTGTGTGGGAGGGAGGGTGTGTGTGTGGGAGGGAGGGTGTGTGTGTGGGAGGGAGGGTGTGTGTGTGGGAGGGAGGGTGTGTGTGTGGGAGGGAGGGTGTGTTTGTGGGAGGGAGGGTGTGTTTGTGGGAGGGAGGGTGTGTGCGTGGGAGGGAGGGTGTGTGCGTGGGAGGGAGGGTGTGTGCGTGGGAGGGAGGGTGTGTGCGTGGGAGGGCGGGTGTGTGTGTGTGTGTGAGTGTGTGTGTGAGGGAGGGTGTGTGTGTGTGTGTGAGGGAGGGTGTGTGTGTGTGTGTGAGGGAGGGTGTGTGTGTGTGTGGGAGGGGGGGTGTGTGTGTGTGTGTGGGAGGGAGGGTGTGTGTGTATGTGTGTGGGTGGGAGGGTGTGTGTGTGGGAGGGAGGGTGTGTGTGTGTTTGGGAGGGAGGGTGCGTGTGTGTGTGTGTGCGAGGGAGGGTGTGTGTGTGTGTGGGAGGGAGGGTGTGTCTGTGTGTGTGGGAGGGAGTGTGTGTGTGTGGGAGGGAGGGTGTGTGTGTGGGAGGGAGGGTGAGTGTGTGGGAGGGAGGGTGAGTGTGTGGGAGGGAGGGTGAGTGTGTGGGAGGGAGGGTGAGTGTGTGGGAGGGAGGGTGAGTGTGTGGGAGGGAGGGTGAGTGTGTGGGAGGGAGGGTGTGTGTGTGGGAGGGAGGTTGTGAGTGTGTGTGGGAGGGAGGGCGTGGGTGTGCGTGGGAGGGAGGGCGTGGGTGTGCGTGGGAGGGAGGGTGTGTGTGTGTGGGAGGGAGGGTGTGTGTGTGTGTGTGGGAGGGATGTTGTGTGTGTATGTGTGTGGGAGGGAGGGTGTGTGTGTGTGGGAGGGAGAGTGTCTGTGTGTGTGTGTGTGTGGGAGGGAGGGTGTCTGTGTTTGTGTGTGTGGGAGGGAGTGTGTGGGTGTGTGGGTGTGTGTGGGAGGGAGAGTGGGTGTGTGTGTGTGGGAGGGAGGGTGTGTGTGTGTGTGGGAGGAGGGTGTGTGTGTGTGTGTGGGAGGGAGGGTGTGTGTGTGTGTGTGGGAGGGAGGGTGTGTGTGTGTGTGGGAGGGAGGGTGTGTGTGTGTGTGGGAGGGAGGGTGTGTGTGTGTGTGGGAGGGAGGTTGTGTGTGTGTGTGGGAGGGAGGGTGTGGGTGTGTGTGGGAGGGAGGGTGTGGGTGTGTGTGGGAGGGAGGGTGTTGGTGGGTGTGGGAAGGAGGGTGGGTGTGTGTGTGGGTGTGTGTGGGATGGAGGGTGGGTGTTTGTGTGTGTGGTAGGGAGGGTGTGTGTGTGGGAGGGAGGGTGTGTGTGTGTGTGGGAGGGAGGGTGTGTGTGTGGGAGGGAGGGTGGGTGTGTGTCTGTGTGGGAGGGAGGGTGTGTGTGTGTGTGGGAGGGAGGGTGTGTGTGTGTGTGGGAGGGAGGGTGTGTGTGGGAGGGATGGTGAGTGTGTGGGAGGGAGGGTGTGTGTGTGTGGGAGGGAGGGTGTGTGTGTGTGGGAGGGAGGGTGTGTGTGTGTGTGTGTGTGTGTGGGAGGGAGGGTGTGTGTGTGTGTGGGAGGGAGGGTGTGTGTGTGTGTTGGAGGGAGTGTGTGCGTGTGTGTGTGTGGGAGGGAGGGTGTGCGTGTGTGTGTGTGGGAGGGATGGTGTGTGTGTATGTGTGTGGGAGGGAGGGTGTGTGTGTGTGGGAGGGAGAGTGTCTGTGTGTGTGTGTGTGTGGGAGGGAGAGTGTCTGTGTTTGTGTGTGTGGGAGGGAGTGTGTGTGTGTGTGGGTGTGTGTGGGAGGGAGAGTGGGTGTGTGTGTGTGTGGGAGGGAGGGTGTGTGTGTGTGTGTGGGAGGGAGGGTGTGTGTGTGTGTGGGAGGGAGGTTGTGGGTGTGTGTGGGAGGGTGTATGTGTGTGTGTGGGAGGGAGGGTGTGTGTGTGGGAGGGAGGGTGTGTGTGTGGGAGGGAGGGTGTGTGTGTGGGAGGGAGGGTGTGTGTGTGGGAGGGAGGGTGTGTTTGTGGGAGGGAGGGTGTGTTTGTGGGAGGGAGGGTGTGTTTGTGGGAGGGAGGGTGTGTGCGTGGGAGGGAGGGTGTGTGCGTGGGAGGGAGGGTGTGTGCGTGGGAGGGAGGGTGTGTGTGTGGGAGGGAGGGTGTGTGTGTGGGAGGGAGGGTGTGTGTGTGGGAGGGAGGGTGTGTGTGTGGGAGGGAGTGTGGGTGTGTGTCTGTGTGGGAGGGAGGGTGTGTGTGTGTGTGGGACGGAGGGTGTGTGTGTGTGTGTGTGGGAGGGAGGGTGTGTGTGTGGGAGGGAGGGTGTGTGTGTGGGAGGGAGGGTGTGTGTGTGGGAGGGAGGGTGAGTGTGTGGGAGGGAGGGTGTGTGTGGGAGGGAGGGTGTGTGTGTGGGAGGGAGGGTGTGTGTGTGGGAGGGTGTGTGTGTGTGTGCGGGAGGGAGGGTGTGTGTGTGTGTGTGGGAGGGAGGGTGTGTTTGTGTGTGTGGGAGGGAGGGTGTGTGTGTGTGTGTTGGAGGGAGGGTGTGTGTGTGTGTGTGGGAGCGAGGGTGTGTGTGTGTGGGAGGGAGGGTGTGTGTGTGGGAGGGAGGGTGTGTGTGTGTGGGTGTGTGTGGGAGGGAGGGTGGGTGTGTGTGTGTGGGAGGGAGGGAGGGTGTGTGTGTGTGGGAGGGAGGGTGTGTGTGTGTGTGTGGGAGGGAGGGTGTGTGTGTGTGCGATGGAGGGTGTGTGTGTGTGTGGGAGGGAGGGTGTGTGTGTGTGTGTGTGGGAGGGAGGGTGTGTGTGTGTGTGTGTGTGGGTGCGGGAGGGAGGGTGTGTGTGTGTGTGTGTTTGTGGGAGGAGGTTGTGTGTGTGTGTGTGTGGAAGGGAGAGTGTGTGTGTGTGTGTGTGTGTGTGTGGGAGGGAGAGTGTGTGTGTGTGTGTGTGGGAGCGAGGGTGTGTGTGTGTGTGTGGGAGCGAGGGTGTGTGTGTGTGTGTGGGAGGGAGTGTGTGTGTGTGTGCGTGTGGGAGGGTGTGTGTGTGTGTGTGCGTGGGAGGGAGGGTGTGGGTTTGGGTGGGAGGGAGGGTGTTGGTGTGTGTGGGAAGGAGGGTGGGTGTGTGTGTTGGTGTGTGTGGGAGGGAGGGTGTGTGTGTGTGTGGGAGGGAGGGTGTGTGTGTGGGAGGGAGGGTGTGTGTGTGGGAGGGAGGGTGTGTGTGTGGGAGGGAGGGTGTGTGTGTGGGAGGGAGGGTGTGTGTGTGGGAGGGAGTGTGTGTGTGTGGGAGGGAGGGTGTGTGTGTGGGAGGGAGGGTGTGTGTGTGGGAGGGAGGGTGTGTGTGTGGGAGGGAGGGTGTGTGTGTGGGAGGGAGTGTGGGTGTGTGTCTGTGTGGGAGGGAGGGTGTGTGTGTGTGTGGGACGGAGGGTGTGTGTGTGTGTGGGAGGGAGGGTGTGTGTGTGTGTGGGAGGGAGGGTGTGTGTGTGGGAGGGAGGGTGTGTATGTGTGGGAGGGAGGGTGTGTGTGTGTGTGTGTGTGTGTGTGTGTGGGAGGGAGGGTGTGTGTGTGTGTGGGAGGGAGGGTGTGTGTGTGTGTGTGAGTGTGTGTGTGAGGGAGGGTGTGTGTGTGTGTGTGAGGGAGGGTGTGTGTGTGTGTGTGAGGGAGGGTGTGTGTGTGTGTGGGAGGGGGGGGTGTGTGTGTGTGTGTGGGAGGGAGGGTGTGTGTGTGGGAGGGAGGGTGTGTGTGTATGTGTGTGGGTGGGAGGGTGTGTGTGTGGGAGGGAGGGTGTGTGTGTGTTTGGGAGGGAGGGTGTGTGTGTGTGTGTGTGCGAGGGAGGGTGTGTGTGTGTGTGCGAGGGAGGGTGTGTGTGTGTGTGGGAGGGAGGGTGTGTCTGTGTGTGTGGGAGGGTGTGTGTGTGTGTGGGAGGGAGGGTGTGTCTGTGTGTGTGGGAGGGAGTGTGTGTGTGTGGGAGGGAGGGTGAGTGTGTGGGAGGGAGGGTGAGTGTGTGGGAGGGAGGGTGAGTGTGTGGGAGGGAGGGTGAGTGTGTGGGAGGGAGGGTGAGTGTGTGGGAGGGAGGGTGAGTGTGTGGGAGGGAGGGTGTGTGTGTGGGAGGGAGGTTGTGAGTGTGTGTGGGAGGGAGGGCGTGGGTGTGCGTGGGAGGGAGGGCGTGGGTGTGTGTGGGAGGGAGGGTGTGTGTGTGTGGGAGGGAGGGTGTGTGTGTGTGTGTGGGAGGGATGTTGTTTGTGTATGTGTGTGGGAGGGAGGGTGTGTGTGTGTGGGAGGGAGAGTGTCTGTGTGTGTGTGTGTGTGTGGGAGGGAGGGTGTCTGTGTTTGTGTGTGTGGGAGGGAGAGTGGGTGTGTGTGTGTGGGAGGGAGGGTGTGTGTGTGTGTGGGAGGGAGGGTGTGTGTGTGTGTGGGAGGAGGGTGTGTGTGTGTGTGTGGGAGGGAGGGTGTGTGTGTGTGTGTGGGAGGGAGGGTGTGTGTGTGTGTGGGAGGGAGGGTGTGTGTGTGTGTGTGGGAGGGAGGGTGTGTGTGTGTGTGGGAGGGAGGGTGTGTGTGTGTGTGGGAGGGAGGTTGTGTGTGTGTGTGGGAGGGAGGGTGTGGGTGTGTGTGGGAGGGAGGGTGTGGGTGTGTGTGGGAGGGAGGGTGTTGGTGGGTGTGGGAAGGAGGGTGGGTGTGTGTGTGGGTGTGTGTGGGAGGGAGGGTGGGTGTTTGTGTGTGTGGTAGGGAGGGTGTGTGTGTGGGAGGGAGGGTGTGTGTGTGTGTGGGAGGGAGGGTGTGTGTGTGGGGAGGGAGGGTGGGTGTGTGTCTGTGTGGGAGGGAGGGTGTGTGTGTGTGTGTGGGAGGGAGGGTGTGTGTGTGTGTGGGAGGGAGGGTGTGTGTGGGAGGGAGGGTGAGTGTGTGGGAGGGAGGGTGTGTGTGTGTGGGAGGGAGGGTGTGTGTGTGTGGGAGGGAGGGTGTGTGTGTGTGTGTGTGTGTGTGGGAGGGAGGGTGTGTGTGTGTGGGAGGGAGGGTGTGCGTGTGTGTGTGTGGGAGGGAGGGTGTGCGTGTGTGTGTGTGGGAGGGATGGTGTGTGTGTATGTGTGTGGGAGGGAGGGTGTGTGTGTGTGGGAGGGAGAGTGTCTGTGTGTGTGTGTGTGTGGGAGGGAGAGTGTCTGTGTTTGTGTGTGTGGGAGGGAGTGTGTGTGTGTGTGGGTGTGTGTGGGAGGGAGAGTGGGTGTGTGTGTGTGTGGGAGGGAGGGTGTGTGTGTGTGTGGGAGGGAGGGTGTGTGTGTGTGTGTGTGTGGGAGGGAGGTTGTGGGTGTGTGTGGGAGGGAGGGTGTTGGTGTGTGTGGGAAGGAGGGTGGGTGTGTGTGTTGGTGTGTGTGGGAGGGAGGGTGTGTGTGTGTGTGGGAGGGAGGGTGTGTGTGTGGGAGGGAGGGTGTGTGTGTGGGAGGGAGGGTGTGTGTGTGGGAGGGAGGGTGTGTGTGTGGGAGGGAGGGTGTGTGTGTGGGAGGGAGGGTGTGTGTGTGGGAGGGAGGGTGTGTGTGTGGGAGGGAGGGTGTGTGTGTGGGAGGGAGGGTGTGTTTGTGGGAGGGAGGGTGTGTTTGTGGGAGGGAGGGTGTGTGCGTGGGAGGGAGGGTGTGTGCGTGGGAGGGAGGGTGTGTGCGTGGGAGGGAGGGTGTGTGCGTGGGAGGGAGGGTGTGTGCGTGGGAGGGAGGGTGTGTGCGTGGGAGGGCGGGTGTGTGTGTGGGAGGGGAGGGTGTGTGTGTGGGAGGGAGTGTGGGTGTGTGTCTGTGTGGGAGGGAGGGTGTGTGTGTGTGTGTGGGAGGGAGGGTGTGTGTGTGTGTGGGAGGGAGGTTGTGGTGTGTGTGTGGGAGGGAGGCTGTGGGTGTGTGTGGGAGGGAGGGTGTGGGTGTGTGTGGGAGGGAGGGTGTTGGTGGGTGTGGGAAGGAGGGTGGGTGTGTGTGTGGGTGTGTGTGGGAGGGAGGGTGTGTGTGTGTGGGAGGGAGGGTGTGCGTGTGTGTGTGTGGGAGGGAGGGTGTGCGTGTGTGTGTGTGGGAGGGATGGTGTGTGTGTATGTGTGTGGGAGGGAGGGGTGTGTGTGTGTGGGAGGGAGAGTGTCTGTGTGTGTGTGTGTGTGTGGGAGGGAGAGTGTCTGTGTTTGTGTGTGTGGGAGGGAGTGTGTGTGTGTGTGGGTGTGTGTGTGGGAGGGAGAGTGGGTGTGTGTGTGTGTGGGAGGGAGGGTGTGTGTGTGTGTGGGAGGGAGGGTGTGTGTGTGTGTGTGTGTGGGAGGGAGGTTGTGGGTGTGTGTGGGAGGGAGGGTGTTGGTGTGTGTGGGAAGGAGGGTGGGTGTGTGTGTTGGTGTGTGTGGGAGGGAGGGTGTGTGTGTGTGTGGGAGGGAGGGTGTGTGTGTGGGAGGGAGGGTGTGTGTGTGGGAGGGAGGGTGTGTGTGTGGGAGGGAGGGTGTGTGTGTGGGAGGGGAGGGTGTGTGTGTGGGAGGGAGGGTGTGTGTGTGGGAGGGAGGGTGTGTGTGTGGGAGGGGTGTGGTGTGGGAGGGTGTGTGTGTGGGAGGGAGGGTGTGTGTGTGGGAGGGAGGGTGTGTTTGTGGGAGGGAGGGTGTGTTTGTGGGAGGGAGGGTGTGTGCGTGGGAGGGAGGGTGTGTGCGTGGGAGGGAGGGTGTGTGCGTGGGAGGGAGGGTGTGTGCGTGGGAGGGAGGGTGTGTGCGTGGGAGGGCGGGTGTGTGTGTGGGAGGGAGGGTGTGTGTGTGGGAGGGAGTGTGGGTGTGTGTCTGTGTGGGAGGGAGGGTGTGTGTGTGTGTGGGACGGAGGGTGTGTGTGTGTGTGGGAGGGAGGGTGTGTGTGTGTGTGGGAGGGAGGGTGTGTGTGTGGGAGGGAGGGTGTGTGTGTGGGAGGGAGGGTGAGTGTGTGGGAGGGAGGGTGTGTGTGTGGGAGGGAGGGTGTGTGTGTGGGAGGGAGGGTGTGTGTGTGGGAGGGTGTGTGTGTGTGTGTGGGAGGGAGGGTGTGTGTGTGTGTGTGGGAGGGAGGGTGTGTTTGTGTGTGTGGGAGGGAGGGTGTGTGTGTGTGTGTGGGAGGGGAGGGTGTGTGTGTGTGTGGGAGGCGAGGGTGTGTGTGTGTGGGAGGGAGGGTGTGTGTGTGTGGGAGGGAGGGTGTGTGTGTGTGGGTGTGTGTGGGAGGGAGGGTGGGTGTGTGTGTGTGGGAGGGAGGGAGGGTGTTGTGTGTGGGAGGGAGGGTGTGTGTGTGTGTGTGGGAGGGGAGGGTGTGTGTGTGTGCGATGGAGGGTGTGTGTGGTGTGTGGGAGGGAGGGTGTGTGTGTGTGTGTGTGTGGGAGGGAGGTTGTGTGTGTGTGTGTGGGTGCGGGAGGGAGGGTGTGTGTGTGTGTGTGTTTGTGGGAGGAGGTTGTGTGTGTGTGTGTGTGGAAGGGAGAGTGTGTGTGTGTGTGTGTGTGTGTGTGGGAGGGAGAGTGTGTGTGTGTGTGTGTGGGAGCGAGGGTGTGTGTGTGTGTGTGGGAGCGAGGGTGTGTGTGTGTGTGTGGGAGGGAGTGTGTGTGTGTGTGTGCGTGTGGGGAGGGTGTGTGTGTGTGTGTGCGTGGGAGGGTTTGTGTGTGTGTGGGAGGGAGGGTGTGTGTGTGTGTGTGTGTGTGTGTGTGGGAGGGAGGGTGTGTGCGTGTGTGTGTGTGTGGGAGGGTGTGTGTGTGTGTGTGGGAGGGAGGGAGGGGTGTGTGTGGGTGCGGGAGGGTTGGTGTGTGTGGGTGCGGGAGGGTAGGTGTGTGTGTGTGCGGGAGGGTAGGTGTGTGTGTGTGTGCGGGAGGGAGGGTGTGTGTGTGTGTGTGTGTGTGTGTGTGTGGGAGGGTGTGTGTGTGTGTGTGTGTGGGAGGGAGGGTGCGTGTGTGTAGTGTCTGTGGGAGGGTGTGTGTGTGTGTGTGTCGTGTGTGTGTGTGTGTGGGAGGGAGGGTGTGTGTGTGTGTGGGAGGGAGGGTGGTGTGTGTGTGTGTGGGAGGGAGAGTGTCTGTGTTTGTGTGTGTGGGAGGGAGGGTGTGTGTGTGTGTGTGTGGGAGGGAGGGTGTGTGTGTGTGTGGGAGGGAGGGTGTGTGTGTTTGTGTGGGAGGGAGGGTGTGTGTGTGTGTGTGTGTGTGTGTGTGTGTGTGTGGGAGGGAGGGGTGTGGTGTGTGTGTGTGTGTGTGTGTGTGTGTGGGAGGGAGGGTGTGTGTGTGTGTGTGTGGAGGGAGGGTGTGTGTGTGTGTGTGTGTGTGTGTGGGAGGGAGGGTGTGTGTGTGTGTGTGGGAGGGAGGGTATGTGTGTGTGTGTGTGGGAGGGAGGGTGTGTGTGTGTGTGTGGGAGGGAGGGTGTGTGTTAATGTGTGGGAGTGAGGGTGTGTGTATGTGTGTGTGGGAGGGAGTGTGTGTGTGTGTGTGTGGGAGGGAGATGGTGTGTGTGTGTGTGTGGGAGGGAGGGTGTGTGTGTGTGTGGAGGGAGGGTGTGTGTGTGTGGGAGTGAGGGTATGTGTGTGTGTGTGTGTGTGGGAGGGTGGGGGTCCGTGTGTATGTGTGGGTGCGGGAGGGAGGGTGTGTGTGTGTGTGTGTGTGTGTGTGGGAGGGTGTGTGTGTGTATGTGTGTGTGTGAGGGAGGGTGTGTGTGTGTGGGAGGGAGGGTGTGTATGTGTGGGAGGGAGGGTGTGTGTGTGGTGTGTGTGTGTGTGTGGGAGGGAGGGTGTGTATGTGTGTGGGAGGGAGGGTGTGTGCGTGTGTGTGTGTTGTGTGTGTGTGTGTGAGGGAGGGTGTGTGTGTGTGTGTGAGGGAGGGTGGGTGTGTGTGTGTGAGGGAGGGTGTGTGTGTGTGTGGAGGGAGGGTGTGTGTGTGTGTGGGAGGGTGGGTGTGTGTGTATGTGTGTGGGTGGGAGGGGTGTGTGTGTGGGAGGGAGGGTGTGTGTGTGTGTGGGAGGGGAGGGTGTGTGTGTGTGTGGGAGGGAGGGTGTGTGTGTGTGTGGGAGGGAGGGTGTGTGTGTGTGTGTGTGCGAGGGAGGGTGAGTGTGTGGGAGGGAGGGTGAGTGTGTGGGAGGGAGGGTGAGTGTGTGGGAGGGAGGGTGAGTGTGTGGGAGGGAGGGTGAGTGTGTGGGAGGGAGGGTGAGTGTGTGGGAGGAGGGTGAGTGTGTGGGAGGGAGGGTGAGTGTGTGGGAGGGAGGGTGTGTGTGGGAGGGAGGTTGTGAGTGTGTGGGAGGGAGGTTGTGAGTGTTTGTGGGAGGGAGGGCGTGGGTGTGCGTGGGAGGGAGGGCGTGGGTGTGTGTGGGAGGGAGGTTGTGTGTGTGTGGGAGGGGGGATGGTGTGTGTGTGTGTGTGGGAGGGATGGTGTGTGTGTATGTGTGTGGGAGGGAGGGTGTGTGTGTGTGGGAGGGGAGGGTGTCTGTGTGTGTGTGTGTGTGGGGAGGGAGGGTGTCCTGTGTTTGTGTGTGTGGGAGGGAGTGTGTGTGTTTGTGTGGTGTGTGTGGGAGGGAGAGTGGGTGTGTGTGTGTGGGTGGGAGGTGGGTGTGTGTGTGTGGGAGGGAGGGTGTGTGTGTGAGTGTGGGAGGGAGGGTGGTGTGTGTGTGTGTGGGAGGGAGGGGTGTGTGTGTGTGTGGGAGGGAGGGTGTGTGTGTGTGTGGGAGGGAGGGTGTGTGTGTGTGTGGGAGGGAGGGTGTGGGTGTGTGTGGGAGGGAGGGTGTGGGTGTGTGTGGGAGGGAGGGTGTGGGTGTGTGTGGGAGGGAGGGTGTTGGTGTGTGTGGGAAGGAGGGTGGGGTGTGTGTGTGGGTGGGTGTGTGGGGGGAGGGAGGGTGGGTGTTTGTGTGTGTGGGAGGGAGGGTGTGTGTGTGGGAGGGAGGGTGTGTGTGTGTGGGAGGGAGGTTGGTGGGTGTGTGTGGGAGGGAGGGTGTGGGTGTGTGTGGGAGGGAGGGTGTGGGTGTGTGTGGGAGGGAGGGGTGTTGGTGTGTGTGGGAAGGAGGGTGGGTGTGTGTGTGGGTGTGTGTGGGAGGGAGGGTGGGTGTTTGGTGTGTGTGGGAGGGAGGGTGTGTGTGTGGGAGGGAGGGTGTGTGTGTGGGAGGGAGGGTGTGTGTGTGTGTGGGGAGGGAGGGTGTGTGTGTGGGAGGGAGGGGAGGGTGTGTGTGTGGGAGGGAGGGAGGGTGTGTGTCTGTGTGGGAGGGAGGGTGTGTGTGTGTGTGGGAGGGAGGGTTGTGTGTTTGTGTGGGAGGGAGGGTGTGTGTGTGGGAGCGAGGGTGTGTGTGTGGGAGGGGAGCGTGAGTGTGTGGGAGGGAGGGTGTGTGTGTGTGGGAGGGAGGGTGTGTGTGTGTGGGAGGGGAGGGGGGTGTGTGTGTGTGTGGGAGGGAGGGTTTGTGTGTGTGGAGGGAGGGTGTGTGTGTGTGTGTGTGTGTGGGAGGGAGGGTGTGTGTGTGTGTGGGAGGGAGGGTGTGCGTGTGTGTGTGTGTGGAGGGATGGTGTGTGTGTATGTGTGTGGGAGGGAGGGTGTGTGTGTGTGGCAGGGAGAGTGTCTGTGTGTGTGTGTGTGTGGGAGGGAGAGTGTCTGTGTTTGTGTGTGTGGGAGAGAGTGTGTGTGTGTGTGGGTGTGTGTGTGTGTGGGAGGGAGAGTGGGTGTGTGTGTGTGTGGGAGGGAGGGTGTGTGTGTGGTGTGGGAGGGAGGGTGTGTGTGTGTGTGTGTGTGGGAGGGAGGGTGTGGGTGTGTGTGGGAGGGAGGGTGTTGGTGTGTGTGGGAAGGAGGGTGGGTGTGTGTGTTGGGGTGTGTGGGAGGGAGGGTGTGTGTGTGTGTGGGAGGGAGGGTGTGTGTGTGGGAGGGAGGGTGTGTGTGTGGGAGGGAGGGTGTGTGTGTGGGAGGGGAGGGTGTGTGTGTGGGAGGGAGGGTGTGTGTGTGGGAGGGAGGGTGTGTGTGTGGGAGGGGAGGGGTGGTGTGTGTGGGAGGGAGGGTGTGTGTGTGGGAGGGAGGGTGTGTTTGTGGGAGGGAGGGTGTGTGTGTGGGAGGGAGGGGTGGTGTGTGTGTGGGAAGGAGGGTGGGGTGTGTGTGTTGGGGTGTGTGGGAGGGAGGGTGTGTGTGTGTGTGGGAGGGAGGGTGTGTGTGTGGGAGGGAGGGTGTGTGTGTGGGAGGGAGGGGGTGTGTGTGTGGGAGGGAGGGGTGTGTGTGTGGGAGGGAGGGTGTGTGTGTGGGAGGGAGGGTGTGTTTGTGGGAGGGAGGGTGTGTGTGTGGGAGGGAGGGGTGTTGGTGTGGTGTGGGAAGGAGGGTGGGTGTGTGGGAGGGAGTGTGGGTGTGTGTCTGTGTGGGAGGGAGGGTGTGTGTGTGTGTGGGACGGAGGGTGTGTGTGTGTGTGGGAGGGAGGGTGTGTTTGTGTGTGGGAGGGAGGGTGTGTGTGTGTGTGGGAGGGGGAGGGTGTGTGTGTGGGAGGGAGGGTGAGTGTGTGGGAGGGAGGGTGTGTGTGTGGGAGGGAGGGTGTGTGTGTGGGAGGGAGGGTGTGTGTGTGGGAGGAGGGTGTGTGTGTGGGAGGGAGGGTGTGTGTGTGGGAGGGTGTGTGTGTGTGTGTGGGAGTGAGGGTGTGTGTGTGTG
>JANJGN010004499.1:0-32717 GCA_026770705.1 Isurus oxyrinchus | reverse complement strand
GTGTGGGATTTTACCGGATTCTGTGCTGGACTATCTGTTATTTTTCTGGATTCTCTATTGGGCTGTGTGGGATTTTACTGGATTCTGTCCTGGGCTGTTTGGAATTTTACTGGATTCTGTACTGGGTTGTGAGGATTTTCCCTGGCTCTGTTTTGGGGTGTGTGGTATTTAATTGGATTTTGTACTGGTCTGTGTGGATTTTTTCTGGATTCTTTACCAGGCTTTGTTGTGTTTGAATGTTTTCTATACTGGGCTGTGTGGAATTTTACTGGATTATGTCCTGAGCTGTGTTGAAATGTTCTGGATTCTGTACAGGGATATGTGGAATTTTATTGGATTATTTCCTGGGCTGTCTGGAATTATACTTGTTTCTGTACTGGTCTGTGTGGAATTTTCCTTGATTCCGTACTGGGGTTCGTGGAATTTTTCTGGTTTCTGTACTGAGCTGTGTGGTGTTTGAAAGTTTTCTATACTGGGCTGTGTGGAACTTTACTGGATTCTGTTTTCTCCTGTGTGGAATTTTACTGGATGCTGTACAGGGCTGTGTGGTGTTTGAATGTTTTTTATACTAGGCTCTGTGGAAATTTAATGGATTCAGTTTTCGCCTGTGTGGAATTTTACTGGATTCTGTACTGGGCTGTGTGGAATTTTACTGGATTCTGTCCAGGGCTGTATGCAATTATACTTGTTTCTGTACTGGTCTATGTGTAATTTTCCTTCATTCCGTACTGGGATTTGTGGAATTTTTCTGGTTTCTGTGCTGGGCTGTGTGGAACTTTACTGGATTCTGTACTGGGCTGTGAGGATTTTTACTTGTTTATGTACTGGTATGTGTGGAATTGAACTGGATTCTCAATTGGTCTTTGTGGATTCTTTTCTAGGCTGTGTGGTGTTTGAATGTTTTCTTAACTGGGCTCTGTGTAATTTTACTGGTTCCGTACTGGGCTGTATTGAATTTTCCTGGATTTCCTGTTGGGCAGTGTGGAATTTTACTGGATTCTGCACGGGGCTGTGTGGAATTTTACTGAAATCTGTCCTGGTCTGTCTGGAATTATACTGGATTCTGTACTGGGTTGTGTGGAATTTTACTGGTTCCGTGCTGAGCTGTGTGGAATTTTAATGTTTTCCATTCTGGGCTGTGTGGAATTTTACTGGATTCCGTACTGGGCTGTGTGGAATTTTACTGGATTCTTTACTAGGCTGTGTGGAATTTGAATGTTTTCTATACAGGGCTGTGTGGGATTTTACTGGATTCCGTACTGGGCTGAGTGGTATTTGAAAGGTTTCTGTGCTGGGCTGTCTGGCAGTTCACTGGATTCTGTGCTGGGCTGTGTGGGATTTTACCGGATTCTATGCTGGGCTGTCTGGCAGTTCACTGGATTCTGTGCTGGGCTGTGTGGGATTTTACCGGATTCTGTGCTGGGCTATCTGTTATTTTTCTGGATTCTCTATTGGGCTGTGTGGGATTTTACAGGATTCTGTCCTGGGCTGTTTGGAATTTTACTGGATTCTGTACTGGGTTGTGAGGATTTTCCCTGGCTTCTGTTTTGGGGTGTGTGGAATTTAATTGGATTTTGTACTGATCTGTGTGGAATTTTACTGGATTCTTTACCAGGCTGTGTTGTGTTTGAATGTTTTCTATACTGGGCTGTGTGGAATTTTACTGGATTATGTCCTGAGCTGTGTTGAAATGTTCTGGATTCTGTACAGGGATATGTGGAATTTTATTGGATTATTTCCTGGGCTGTCTGGAATTATACTTGTTTCTGTACTGGTCTGTGTGGAATTTTCCTTGATTCCGTACTGGGGTTCGTGGAATTTTTCTGGTTTCTGTACTGAGCTGTGTGGTGTTTGAAAGTTTTCTATACTGGGCTGTGTGGAACTTTACTGGATTCTGTTTTCTCCTGTGTGGAATTTTACTGGATGCTGTACTGGGCTGTGTGGTGTTTGAATGTTTTTTATACTAGGCTCCGTGGAAATTTAATGGATTCAGTTTTCGCCTGTGTGGAATTTTACTGGATTCTGTACTGGGCTGTGTGGAATTTTACTGGATTCTGTCGAGGGCTGTGTGCAATTATACTTGTTTCTGTACTGGTCTATGTGTAATTTTCCTGGATTCTGTACTGGGATTTGTGGAATTTTTCAGGTTTCTGTGCTGAGCTGTGTGGAACTTTACTGGATTCTGTACTGGGCTGTGAGGATTTTTACTTGTTTATGTACTGGTATGTGTGGAATTGAACTGGATTTTCAATTGGTCTTTTTGGATTCTTTTCTAGGCTGTGTGTTGTTTGAATGTTTTCTTAACTGGGCTCTGTGTAATTTTACTGGATTCCGTACTGGGCTGTATTGAATTTTCCTGGATTCCCTGTTGGCAGTGTGGAATTTTACTGGATTCTGCACGGGGCTGTGTGGAATTTTACTGAAATCTGTCCTGGTCTGTCTGGAATTATATTGGATTCTGTACTGGGTTGTGTGGAATTTTACTGGTCCCGTGCTGAGCTGTGTGGAATTTTAATGTTTTCCATTCTGGGCTGTGTGGAATTTTACTGGATTCCGTACTGGGCTGTGTGGAATTTTACTGGATTCTTTACTAGGCTGTGTGGAATTTGAATGTTTTCTATACAGGGCTGTGTGGGATATTACTGGATTCCGTACTGGGCTGAGTGGTATTTGAAAAGTTTCTGTGCTGGGCTGTCTGGCAGTTCACTGGATTCTGTGCTGGGCTGTGTGGGATTTTACCGGATTCTGTGCTGGGCTGTCTGGCAGTTCACTGGATTCTGTGCTGGGCTGTGTGGGATTTTACCGGATTCTGTGCTGGGCTGTCTGGCAGTTCACTGGATTCTGTGCTGGGCTGTGTGGGATTTTACCGGATTCTGTGCTGGGCTATCTGTTATTTTTCTGGATTCTCTATTGGGCTGTGTGGGATTTTACTGGATTCTGTCCTGGGCTGTTTGGAATTTTACTGGATTCTGTACTGGGTTGTGAGGATTTTCCCTGGCTTCTGTTTTGGGGTGTGTGGAATTTAATTGGATTTTGTACTGATCTGTGTGGAATTTTACTGGATTCTTTACCAGGCTGTGTTGTGTTTGAATGTTTTCTATACTGGGCTGTGTGGAATTTTACTGGATTATGTCCTGAGCTGTGTTGAAATGTTCTGGATTCTGTACAGGGATATGTGGAATTTTATTGGATTATTTCCTGGGCTGTCTGGAATTATACTTGTTTCTGTACTGGGCTGTGTGGAATTTTCCTTGATTCCGTACTGGGGTTCGTGGAATTTTTCTGGTTTCTGTACTGAGCTGTGTGGTGTTTGAAAGTTTTCTATACTGGGCTGTGTGGAACTTTACTGGATTCTGTTTTCTCCTGTGTGGAATTTTACTGGATGCTGTACAGGGCTGTGTGGTGTTTGAATGTTTTTTATACTAGGCTCTGTGGAAATTTAATGGATTCAGTTTTCGCCTGTGTGGAATTTTACTGGATTCTGTACTGGGCTGTGTGGAATTTTACTGGATTCTGTCCAGGGCTGTATGCAATTATACTTGTTTCTGTACTGGTCTATGTGTAATTTTCCTTCATTCCGTACTGGGATTTGTGGAATTTTTCTGGTTTCTGTGCTGGGCTGTGTGGAACTTTACTGGATTCTGTACTGGGCTGTGAGGATTTTTACTTATTTATGTACTGGTATGTGTGGAATTGAACTGGATTCTCAATTGGTCTTTGTGGATTCTTTTCTAGGCTGTGTGGTGTTTGAATGTTTTCTTAACTGGGCTCTGTGTAATTTTACTGGTTCCGTACTGGGCTGTATTGAATTTTCCTGGATTTCCTGTTGGGCAGTGTGGAATTTTACTGGATTCTGCACGGGGCTGTGTGGAATTTTACTGAAATCTGTCCTGGTCTGTCTGGAATTATATTGGATTCTGTACTGGGTTGTGTGGAATTTTACTGGTTCCGTGCTGAGCTGTGTGGAATTTTAATGTTTTCCATTCTGGGCTGTGTGGAATTTTACTGGATTCCGTACTGGGCTGTGTGGAATTTTATTGGATTCTTTACTAGGCTGTGTGGTGTTTGAATGTTTTCTGTACAGGGCCGTGTGGAATTTTACTGGATTCTGCACTGGGCTGAGTGGTATTTGAATGGTTTCTGTGCTGGGCTGTCTGGCAGTTCACTGGATTCTGTGCTGGGCTGTCTGGCAGTTCACTGGATTCTGTGCTGGGCTGTGTGGGATTTTACCGGATTCTGTGCTGGGCTGTCTGGCAGTTCACTGGATTCTGTGCTGGGTTGTTTGGGATTTTACCGGATTCTGTGCTGGACTATCTGTTATTTTTCTGGATTCTCTATTGGGCTGTGTGGGATTTTACTGGATTCTGTCCTGGGCTGTTTGGAATTTTACTGGATTCTGTACTGGGTTGTGAGGATTTTCCCTGGCTTCTGTTTTGGGGTGTGTGGAATTTAATTGGATTTTGTACTGATCTGTGTGGAATTTTACTGGATTCTTTACCAGGCTGTGTTGTGTTTGAATGTTTTCTACACTGGGCTGTGTGGAATTTTACTGGATTATGTCCTGAGCTGTGTTGAAATGTTCTGGATTCTGTACAGGGATATGTGGAATTTTATTGGATTATTTCCTGGGCTGTCTGGAATTATACTTGTTTCTGTACTGGTCTGTGTGGAATTTTCCTTGATTCCGTACTGGGGTTCGTGGAATTTTTCTGGTTTCTGTACTGAGCTGTGTGGTGTTTGAAAGTTTTCTATACTGGGCTGTGTGGAACTTTACTGGATTCTGTTTTCTCCTGTGTGGAATTTTACTGGATGCTGTACTGGGCTGTGTGGTGTTTGAATGTTTTTTATACTAGGCTCTGTGGAAATTTAATGGATTCAGTTTTCGCCTGTGTGGAATTTTACTGGATTCTGTACTGGGCTGTGTGGAATTTTACTGGATTCTGTCGAGGGCTGTGTGCAATTATACTTGTTTCTGTACTGGTCTATGTGTAATTTTCCTGGATTCTGTACTGGGATTTGTGGAATTTTTCAGGTTTCTGTGCTGAGCTGTGTGGAACTTTACTGGATTCTGTACTGGGCTGTGAGGATTTTTACTTGTTTATGTACTGGTATGTGTGGAATTGAACTGGATTCTCAATTGGTCTTTTTGGATTCTTTTCTAGGCTGTGTGTTGTTTGAATGTTTTCTTAACTGGGCTCTGTGTAATTTTACTGGATTCCGTACTGGGCTGTATTGAATTTTCCTGGATTCCCTGTTGGGCAGTGTGGAATTTTACTGGATTCTGCACGGGGCTGTGTGGAATTTTACTGAAATCTGTCCTGGTCTGTCTGGAATTATATTGGATTCTGTACTGGGTTGTGTGGAATTTTACTGGTTCCGTGCTGAGCTGTGTGGAATTTTAATGTTTTCCATTCTGGGCGGTGTGGAATTTTACTGGATTCCATACTGGGCAGTGTGGAATTTTATTGGATTCTTTACTAGGCTGTGTGGTGTTTGAATGTTTTCTGTACAGGGCCATGTGGAATTTTACTGGATTCTGCACTGGGCTGAGTGGTATTTGAATGGTTTTTGTGCTGGGCTGTCTGGCAGTTCACTGGATTCTGTGCTGGGCTGTCTGGCAGTTCACTGGATTCTGTGCTGGGCTGTGTGGGATTTTACCGGATTCTGTGCTGGGCTGTCTGGCAGTTCACTGGATTCTGTGCTGGGTTGTGTGGGATTTTACCGGATTCTGTGCTGGACTATCTGTTATTTTTCTGGATTCTCTATTGGGCTGTGTGGGATTTTACTGGATTCTGTCCTGGGCTGTTTGGAATTTTACTGGATTCTGTACTGGGTTGTGAGGATTTTCCCTGGCTTCTGTTTTGGGGTGTGTGGAATTTAATTGGATTTTGTACTGATCTGTGTGGAATTTTACTGGATTCTTTACCAGGCTGTGTTGTGTTTGAATGTTTTCTATACTGGGCTGTGTGGAATTTTACTGGATTATGTCCTGAGCTGTGTTGAAATGTTCTGGATTCTGTACAGGGATATGTGGAATTTTATTGGATTATTTCCTGGGCTGTCTGGAATTATACTTGTTTCTGTACTGGTCTGTGTGGAATTTTCCTTGATTCCGTACTGGGGTTCGTGGAATTTTTCTGGTTTCTGTACTGAGCTGTGTGGTGTTTGAAAGTTTTCTATACTGGGCTGTGTGGAACTTTACTGGATTCTGTTTTCTCCTGTGTGGAATTTTACTGGATGCTGTACTGGGCTGTGTGGTGTTTGAATGTTTTTTATACTAGGCTCTGTGGAAATTTAATGGATTCAGTTTTCGCCTGTGTGGAATTTTACTGGATTCTGTACTGGGCTGTGTGGAATTTTACTGGATTCTGTCGAGGGCTGTGTGCAATTATACTTGTTTCTGTACTGGTCTATGTGTAATTTTCCTGGATTCTGTACTGGGATTTGTGGAATTTTTCAGGTTTCTGTGCTGAGCTGTGTGGAACTTAACTGGATTCTGTACTGGGCTGTGAGGATTTTTACTTGTTTATGTACTGGTATGTGTGGAATTGAACTGGATTTTCAATTGGTCTTTTTGAATTCTTTTCTAGGCTGTGTGTTGTTTGAATGTTTTCTTAACTGGGCTCTGTGTAATTTTACTGGTTCCGTACTGGGCTGTATTGAATTTTCCTGGATTCCCTGTTGGGCAGTGTGGAATTTTACTGGATTCTGCACAGGGCTGTGTGGAATTTTACTGAAATCTGTCCTGGTCTGTCTGGAATTATATTGGATTCTGTACTGGGTTGTGTGGAATTTTACTGGTTCCGTGCTGAGCTGTGTGGAATTTTAATGTTTTCCATTCTGGGCTGTGTGGAATTTTACTGGATTCCGTACTGGGCTGTGTGGAATTTTACTGGATTCTTTACTAGGCTGTGTGGAATTTGAATGTTTTCTATACAGGGCTGTGTGGGATATTACTGGATTCCGTACTGGGCTGAGTGGTATTTGAAAGGTTTCTGTGCTGGGCTGTCTGGCAGTTCACTGGATTCTGTGCTGGGCTGTGTGGGATTTTACCGGATTCTGTGCTGGGCTGTCTGGCAGTTCACTGGATTCTGTGCTGGGCTGTGTGGGATTTTACCGGATTCTGTGCTGGGCTATCTGTTATTTTTCTGGATTCTCTATTGGGCTGTGTGGGACTTTACTGGATTCTGTCCTGGGCTGTTTGGAATTTTATTGGATTCTGTACTGGGCTGTGTGGTGTTTGAAAGTTTTCTATACTGGGCTGTGTGGAACTTTACTAGATTCTGTACTGGGCTGTGAGGATTTTTACTGGCTTATGTACTTGTGTGTGTGGAATTGAACTGCATTCTGTACTGGTCTTTGTGGAATATTACTGGATTCTTTTCTAGGCTGTGTGGTGTTTGAATGTGTTCTTTCCTGGGTTCTGTGGAATTTTATTGGATTCTGTACTTGTCTGTGTGGAATTTTACTGAATTTTGTACTTGGCTGTGTGGAATTTTACTGGTTTCTGTATTCACCTTGGTGGAATTTTACTGGATTCTGTCCTGGGTTGTGTGTAATTTTATTGGTTTCTGTATTCGCCTGTGTGGAATTTTATTGGATTCTGTGCTATGCCATATGGAATTTTACTGGATTCTGTACTGGGCTGTGTGGAATTTTAATGTTTTCCATCCTGGTCTCTGTGGAATTTTACTGGATTCTGCACTGGGCTGTGAGGTATTTGAATGGTTTCTGTGTGGGGCTGTCTGACAGTTCACTGGATCCTGTGCTGGGCTGTGCTGCATTTTACTGTATTCTGTACTGGGCTGTGTGGAATTTTACTGGATTCTTTGCTGGTCTATCTGGTATTTTTCTGCATTCTCTACTGGGCTGTGTGGGATTTTATTGGATTCTGTCCTGGGCTGTCTGGAATTTTACTGTATTCAGTACTGGGCTGTGAGGATTTTTCCTGGTTTCTGTTTTGGGGTGTGTGGAATTTAATTGGATTCTATAGTGGTCTGTGTGGAATTTTCCTGGATTCTTTACTAGGCTGTGTGGTCTTTGAATGATTTCTGTACTGGGCTGTGTGGAAATTTACTGGTTTCTGTACTGGGCTGTTGGGATTTTTACTGGTTTATGTATTGGTGTGTGTGGAATTTTACTGGATTCTGTACTAGGCTGCGTGGTGTTTGAATGTTTTCTATGCTGGGCTGTGTGGAATTTTACTGGATTCTGTACTGGTCTGTGTGGAATTTTAATGAATTTTGTACTTGGCTGTCTGGAATTTTACTGGTTTCCGTATTCGCCTGTGTGGAATTTTACTAGATTCTGTCCTGGGCTGTGTGGAATTATACTTGTTTCTGTACTGTTCTATGTTTAACTTTCCTTCATTCTGTACTGGAATTTGTGGACTTTTTTTGGTTTCTGCACTGCACTTTGTGGAACTTGACTGGATTCTGTACTGGGCTGTGAGGAATTTTACTGGATTCTGTACTGCGCTATTTGGAATTTTACTGGTTCTGTCCTGAGCTGTGTAGAATTTTAATATTTTCTATTCTGGGCTGTGAGGAATTTTACTGGATTCCATACTGGGCTTTGTCACATTTGAATGGTTTCTGTACAGGGCTGTGTGGAATTTTACTTGATTCTGCACTGGGCTGTGTGGGATTTTACTGGTTTCTGTACAGGGCTGTGTGGAATTTGACTGGATTCTGCACTGGGCTGAGTGGTATTTGAATGGTTTCTGTGCTGGGCTGTCTGGCAGTTCACTAGATTCTGTGCTGGGCTGTGTGGGATTTTACTGGATTCTGTACTAGGCTGTGTTGTGTTTGAATGATTTCTATAGTGGGCTGTGTGGTCTTTTACTGGATTTTGTACTGGTCTCTGTGGAATTTTACTGAATTTTGGACTTGGCTGTGCGGAATTTTACTGGATTCTTTACAAGGCTGTGTGGTGTTTAAATGATTTCTATACTGGGCTGTGTGGACTTTTACTGGATTCTGTTTTCTCCTGTGTGGAATTTTACTGGATGCTGTACTGGGCTATGTGGTGTTTGAATGTTTTTTATACTAGGCTCTGTGGAAATTTAATGGATTCAGTTTTCGCCTGTGTGGAATTTTACTGGATTCTGTACTGGTCTATGCGTAATTTTCCTTCATTCCGTACTGGGATTTGTGGAATTTTTCTGGTTTCTGTGCTGGGCTGTGTGGAACTTGACTGGATTCTGTACTGGGCTGTGTGGAATTTTACTGAATTCTGTCCTGGTCTGTCTGGAATTATACTGGATTCTGTACTGGGTTGTGTGGACTTTTACTGGTTCCGTGCTGAGCTGTGTGGAATTTTAATGTTTTCCATTCTGGGCGGTGTGGAATTTTACTGGATTCCATACTGGGCAGTGTGGAATTTTACTGGATTCTTTACTAGGCTGTGTGGTGTTTGAATGTTTTCTGTACAGGGCCGTGGGGAATTTTACTGGATTCTGCACTGGGCTGAGTGGTATTTGAATGGTTTCTGTGCTGGGCTGTCTGGCAGTTCACTGGATTCTGTGCTGGGCTGTGCTGAATTTTACTGTATTCTGTACTGGGCTGTGTGGTATTTGAATGGTTTCTGTGCTGGGCTGTCTGGCAGTTCACTGGATTCTGTGCTGGGCTGTGTGGGATTTTACCGGATTCTGTGCTGGACTATCTGTTATTTTTCTGGATTCTCTATTGGGCTGTGTGGGATTTTACTGGATTCTGTCCTGGGCTGTTTGGAATTTTACTGGATTCTGTACTGGGTTGTGAGGATTTTCCCTGGCTCTGTTTTGGGGTGTGTGGTATTTAATTGGATTTTGTACTGGTCTGTGTGGATTTTTTCTGGATTCTTTACCAGGCTTTGTTGTGTTTGAATGTTTTCTATACTGGGCTGTGTGGAATTTTACTGGATTATGTCCTGAGCTGTGTTGAAATGTTCTGGATTCTGTACAGGGATATGTGGAATTTTATTGGATTATTTCCTGGGCTGTCTGGAATTATACTTGTTTCTGTACTGGTCTGTGTGGAATTTTCCTTGATTCCGTACTGGGGTTCGTGGAATTTTTCTGGTTTCTGTACTGAGCTGTGTGGTGTTTGAAAGTTTTCTATACTGGGCTGTGTGGAACTTTACTGGATTCTGTTTTCTCCTGTGTGGAATTTTACTGGATGCTGTACAGGGCTGTGTGGTGTTTGAATGTTTTTTATACTAGGCTCTGTGGAAATTTAATGGATTCAGTTTTCGCCTGTGTGGAATTTTACTGGATTCTGTACTGGGCTGTGTGGAATTTTACTGGATTCTGTCCAGGGCTGTATGCAATTATACTTGTTTCTGTACTGGTCTATGTGTAATTTTCCTTCATTCCGTACTGGGATTTGTGGAATTTTTCTGGTTTCTGTGCTGGGCTGTGTGGAACTTTACTGGATTCTGTACTGGGCTGTGAGGATTTTTACTTGTTTATGTACTGGTATGTGTGGAATTGAACTGGATTCTCAATTGGTCTTTGTGGATTCTTTTCTAGGCTGTGTGGTGTTTGAATGTTTTCTTAACTGGGCTCTGTGTAATTTTACTGGTTCCGTACTGGGCTGTATTGAATTTTCCTGGATTTCCTGTTGGGCAGTGTGGAATTTTACTGGATTCTGCACGGGGCTGTGTGGAATTTTACTGAAATCTGTCCTGGTCTGTCTGGAATTATACTGGATTCTGTACTGGGTTGTGTGGAATTTTACTGGTTCCGTGCTGAGCTGTGTGGAATTTTAATGTTTTCCATTCTGGGCTGTGTGGAATTTTACTGGATTCCGTACTGGGCTGTGTGGAATTTTACTGGATTCTTTACTAGGCTGTGTGGAATTTGAATGTTTTCTATACAGGGCTGTGTGGGATTTTACTGGATTCCGTACTGGGCTGAGTGGTATTTGAAAGGTTTCTGTGCTGGGCTGTCTGGCAGTTCACTGGATTCTGTGCTGGGCTGTGTGGGATTTTACCGGATTCTGTGCTGGGCTGTCTGGCAGTTCACTGGATTCTGTGCTGGGCTGTGTGGGATTTTACCGGATTCTGTGCTGGGCTATCTGTTATTTTTCTGGATTCTCTATTGGGCTGTGTGGGACTTTACTGGATTCTGTCCTGGGCTGTTTGGAATTTTATTGGATTCTGTACTGGGCTGTGTGGTGTTTGAAAGTTTTCTATACTGGGCTGTGTGGAACTTTACTAGATTCTGTACTGGGCTGTGAGGATTTTTACTGGCTTATGTACTTGTGTGTGTGGAATTGAACTGCATTCTGTACTGGTCTTTGTGGAATATTACTGGATTCTTTTCTAGGCTGTGTGGTGTTTGAATGTGTTCTTTCCTGGGTTCTGTGGAATTTTATTGGATTCTGTACTTGTCTGTGTGGAATTTTACTGAATTTTGTACTTGGCTGTGTGGAATTTTACTGGTTTCTGTATTCACCTTGGTGGAATTTTACTGGATTCTGTCCTGGGTTGTGTGTAATTTTATTGGTTTCTGTATTCGCCTGTGTGGAATTTTATTGGATTCTGTGCTATGCCATATGGAATTTTACTGGATTCTGTACTGGGCTGTGTGGAATTTTAATGTTTTCCATCCTGGTCTCTGTGGAATTTTACTGGATTCTGCACTGGGCTGTGAGGTATTTGAATGGTTTCTGTGTGGGGCTGTCTGACAGTTCACTGGATCCTGTGCTGGGCTGTGCTGCATTTTACTGTATTCTGTACTGGGCTGTGTGGAATTTTACTGGATTCTTTGCTGGTCTATCTGGTATTTTTCTGCATTCTCTACTGGGCTGTGTGGGATTTTATTGGATTCTGTCCTGGGCTGTCTGGAATTTTACTGTATTCAGTACTGGGCTGTGAGGATTTTCCCTGGTTTCTGTTTTGGGGTGTGTGGAATTTAATTGGATTCTATAGTGGTCTGTGTGGAATTTTCCTGGATTCTTTACTAGGCTGTGTGGTCTTTGAATGATTTCTGTACTGGGCTGTGTGGAAATTTACTGGTTTCTGTACTGGGCTGTTGGGATTTTTACTGGTTTATGTATTGGTGTGTGTGGAATTTTACTGGATTCTGTACTAGGCTGCGTGGTGTTTGAATGTTTTCTATGCTGGGCTGTGTGGAATTTTACTGGATTCTGTACTGGTCTGTGTGGAATTTTAATGAATTTTGTACTTGGCTGTCTGGAATTTTACTGGTTTCCGTATTCGCCTGTGTGGAATTTTACTAGATTCTGTCCTGGGCTGTGTGGAATTATACTTGTTTCTGTACTGTTCTATGTTTAACTTTCCTTCATTCTGTACTGGAATTTGTGGACTTTTTTTGGTTTCTGCACTGCACTTTGTGGAACTTGACTGGATTCTGTACTGGGCTGTGAGGAATTTTACTGGATTCTGTACTGCGCTATTTGGAATTTTACTGGTTCTGTCCTGAGCTGTGTAGAATTTTAATATTTTCTATTCTGGGCTGTGAGGAATTTTACTGGATTCCATACTGGGCTTTGTCACATTTGAATGGTTTCTGTACAGGGCTGTGTGGAATTTTACTTGATTCTGCACTGGGCTGTGTGGGATTTTACTGGTTTCTGTACAGGGCTGTGTGGAATTTGACTGGATTCTGCACTGGGCTGAGTGGTATTTGAATGGTTTCTGTGCTGGGCTGTCTGGCAGTTCACTAGATTCTGTGCTGGGCTGTGTGGGATTTTACTGGATTCTGTACTAGGCTGTGTTGTGTTTGAATGATTTCTATAGTGGGCTGTGTGGTCTTTTACTGGATTTTGTACTGGTCTCTGTGGAATTTTACTGAATTTTGGACTTGGCTGTGCGGAATTTTACTGGATTCTTTACAAGGCTGTGTGGTGTTTAAATGATTTCTATACTGGGCTGTGTGGACTTTTACTGGATTCTGTTTTCTCCTGTGTGGAATTTTACTGGATGCTGTACTGGGCTATGTGGTGTTTGAATGTTTTTTATACTAGGCTCTGTGGAAATTTAATGGATTCAGTTTTCGCCTGTGTGGAATTTTACTGGATTCTGTACTGGTCTATGCGTAATTTTCCTTCATTCCGTACTGGGATTTGTGGAATTTTTCTGGTTTCTGTGCTGGGCTGTGTGGAACTTGACTGGATTCTGTACTGGGCTGTGTGGAATTTTACTGAATTCTGTCCTGGTCTGTCTGGAATTATACTGGATTCTGTACTGGGTTGTGAGGATTTTCCCTGGCTTCTGTTTTGGGGTGTGTGGAATTTAATTGGATTTTGTACTGATCTGTGTGGAATTTTACTGGATTCTTTACCAGGCTGTGTTGTGTTTGAATGTTTTCTATACTGGGCTGTGTGGAATTTTACTGGATTATGTCCTGAGCTGTGTTGAAATGTTCTGGATTCTGTACAGGGATATGTGGAATTTTATTGGATTATTTCCTGGGCTGTCTGGAATTATACTTGTTTCTGTACTGGTCTGTGTGGAATTTTCCTTGATTCCGTACTGGGGTTCGTGGAATTTTTCTGGTTTCTGTACTGAGCTGTGTGGTGTTTGAAAGTTTTCTATACTGGGCTGTGTGGAACTTTACTGGATTCTGTTTTCTCCTGTGTGGAATTTTACTGGATGCTGTACTGGGCTGTGTGGTGTTTGAATGTTTTTTATACTAGGCTCTGTGGAAATTTAATGGATTCAGTTTTCGCCTGTGTGGAATTTTACTGGATTCTGTACTGGGCTGTGTGGAATTTTACTGGATTCTGTCGAGGGCTGTGTGCAATTATACTTGTTTCTGTACTGGTCTATGTGTAATTTTCCTGGATTCTGTACTGGGATTTGTGGAATTTTTCAGGTTTCTGTGCTGAGCTGTGTGGAACTTTACTGGATTCTGTACTGGGCTGTGAGGATTTTTACTTGTTTATGTACTGGTATGTGTGGAATTGAACTGGATTTTCAATTGGTCTTTTTGGATTCTTTTCTAGGCTGTGTGTTGTTTGAATGTTTTCTTAACTGGGCTCTGTGTAATTTTACTGGATTCCGTACTGGGCTGTATTGAATTTTCCTGGATTCTGCACGGGGCTGTGTGGAATTTTACTGGATTCTGCACGGGGCTGTGTGGAATTTTACTGAAATCTGTCCTGGTCTGTCTGGAATTATATTGGATTCTGTACTGGGTTGTGTGGAATTTTACTGGTCCCGTGCTGAGCTGTGTGGAATTTTAATGTTTTCCATTCTGGGCTGTGTGGAATTTTACTGGATTCCGTACTGGGCTGTGTGGAATTTTACTGGATTCTTTACTAGGCTGTGTGGAATTTGAATGTTTTCTATACAGGGCTGTGTGGGATATTACTGGATTCCGTACTGGGCTGAGTGGTATTTGAAAGGTTTCTGTGCTGGGCTGTCTGGCAGTTCACTGGATTCTGTGCTGGGCTGTGTGGGATTTTACCGGATTCTGTGCTGGGCTGTCTGGCAGTTCACTGGATTCTGTGCTGGGCTGTGTGGGATTTTACCGGATTCTGTGCTGGGCTATCTGTTATTTTTCTGGATTCTCTATTGGGCTGTGTGGGATTTTACTGGATTCTGTCCTGGGCTGTTTGGAATTTTACTGGATTCTGTACTGGGTTGTGAGGATTTTCCCTGGCTTCTGTTTTGGGGTGTGTGGAATTTAATTGGATTTTGTACTGATCTGTGTGGAATTTTACTGGATTCTTTACCAGGCTGTGTTGTGTTTGAATGTTTTCTATACTGGGCTGTGTGGAATTTTACTGGATTATGTCCTGAGCTGTGTTGAAATGTTCTGGATTCTGTACAGGGATATGTGGAATTTTATTGGATTATTTCCTGGGCTGTCTGGAATTATACTTGTTTCTGTACTGGTCTGTGTGGAATTTTCCTTGATTCCGTACTGGGGTTCGTGGAATTTTTCTGGTTTCTGTACTGAGCTGTGTGGTGTTTGAAAGTTTTCTATACTGGGCTGTGTGGAACTTTACTGGATTCTGTTTTCTCCTGTGTGGAATTTTACTGGATGCTGTACTGGGCTGTGTGGTGTTTGAATGTTTTTTATACTAGGCTCTGTGGAAATTTAATGGATTCAGTTTTCGCCTGTGTGGAATTTTACTGGATTCTGTACTGGGCTGTGTGGAATTTTACTGGATTCTGTCGAGGGCTGTGTGCAATTATACTTGTTTCTGTACTGGTCTATGTGTAATTTTCCTGGATTCTGTACTGGGATTTGTGGAATTTTTCAGGTTTCTGTGCTGAGCTGTGTGGAACTTTACTGGATTCTGTACTGGGCTGTGAGGATTTTTACTTGTTTATGTACTGGTATGTGTGGAATTGAACTGGATTTTCAATTGGTCTTTTTGGATTCTTTTCTAGGCTGTGTGTTGTTTGAATGTTTTCTTAACTGGGCTCTGTGTAATTTTACTGGATTCCGTACTGGGCTGTATTGAATTTTCCTGGATTCCCTGTTGGCAGTGTGGAATTTTACTGGATTCTGCACGGGGCTGTGTGGAATTTTACTGAAATCTGTCCTGGTCTGTCTGGAATTATATTGGATTCTGTACTGGGTTGTGTGGAATTTTACTGGTCCCGTGCTGAGCTGTGTGGAATTTTAATGTTTTCCATTCTGGGCTGTGTGGAATTTTACTGGATTCCGTACTGGGCTGTGTGGAATTTTACTGGATTCTTTACTAGGCTGTGTGGAATTTGAATGTTTTCTATACAGGGCTGTGTGGGATATTACTGGATTCCGTACTGGGCTGAGTGGTATTTGAAAGGTTTCTGTGCTGGGCTGTCTGGCAGTTCACTGGATTCTGTGCTGGGCTGTGTGGGATTTTACCGGATTCTGTGCTGGGCTGTCTGGCAGTTCACTGGATTCTGTGCTGGGCTGTGTGGGATTTTACCGGATTCTGTGCTGGGCTATCTGTTATTTTTCTGGATTCTCTATTGGGCTGTGTGGGATTTTACTGGATTCTGTCCTGGGCTGTTTGGAATTTTACTGGATTCTGTACTGGGTTGTGAGGATTTTCCCTGGCTTCTGTTTTGGGGTGTGTGGAATTTAATTGGATTTTGTACTGATCTGTGTGGAATTTTACTGGATTCTTTACCAGGCTGTGTTGTGTTTGAATGTTTTCTATACTGGGCTGTGTGGAATTTTACTGGATTATGTCCTGAGCTGTGTTGAAATGTTCTGGATTCTGTACAGGGATATGTGGAATTTTATTGGATTATTTCCTGGGCTGTCTGGAATTATACTTGTTTCTGTACTGGTCTGTGTGGAATTTTCCTTGATTCCGTACTGGGGTTCGTGGAATTTTTCTGGTTTCTGTACTGAGCTGTGTGGTGTTTGAAAGTTTTCTATACTGGGCTGTGTGGAACTTTACTGGATTCTGTTTTCTCCTGTGTGGAATTTTACTGGATGCTGTACTGGGCTGTGTGGTGTTTGAATGTTTTTTATACTAGGCTCTGTGGAAATTTAATGGATTCAGTTTTCGCCTGTGTGGAATTTTACTGGATTCTGTACTGGGCTGTGTGGAATTTTACTGGATTCTGTCGAGGGCTGTGTGCAATTATACTTGTTTCTGTACTGGTCTATGTGTAATTTTCCTGGATTCTGTACTGGGATTTGTGGAATTTTTCAGGTTTCTGTGCTGAGCTGTGTGGAACTTTACTGGATTCTGTACTGGGCTGTGAGGATTTTTACTTGTTTATGTACTGGTATGTGTGGAATTGAACTGGATTTTCAATTGGTCTTTTTGGATTCTTTTCTAGGCTGTGTGTTGTTTGAATGTTTTCTTAACTGGGCTCTGTGTAATTTTACTGGATTCCGTACTGGGCTGTATTGAATTTTCCTGGATTCCCTGTTGGCAGTGTGGAATTTTACTGGATTCTGCACGGGGCTGTGTGGAATTTTACTGAAATCTGTCCTGGTCTGTCTGGAATTATATTGGATTCTGTACTGGGTTGTGTGGAATTTTACTGGTCCCGTGCTGAGCTGTGTGGAATTTTAATGTTTTCCATTCTGGGCTGTGTGGAATTTTACTGGATTCCGTACTGGGCTGTGTGGAATTTTACTGGATTCTTTACTAGGCTGTGTGGAATTTGAATGTTTTCTATACAGGGCTGTGTGGGATATTACTGGATTCCGTACTGGGCTGAGTGGTATTTGAAAGGTTTCTGTGCTGGGCTGTCTGGCAGTTCACTGGATTCTGTGCTGGGCTGTGTGGGATTTTACCGGATTCTGTGCTGGGCTGTCTGGCAGTTCACTGGATTCTGTGCTGGGCTGTGTGGGATTTTACCGGATTCTGTGCTGGGCTATCTGTTATTTTTCTGGATTCTCTATTGGGCTGTGTGGGACTTTACTGGATTCTGTCCTGGGCTGTTTGGAATTTTATTGGATTCTGTACTGGGCTGTGTGGTGTTTGAAAGTTTTCTATACTGGGCTGTGTGGAACTTTACTAGATTCTGTACTGGGCTGTGAGGATTTTTACTGGCTTATGTACTTGTGTGTGTGGAATTGAACTGCATTCTGTACTGGTCTTTGTGGAATATTACTGGATTCTTTTCTAGGCTGTGTGGTGTTTGAATGTGTTCTTTCCTGGGTTCTGTGGAATTTTATTGGATTCTGTACTTGTCTGTGTGGAATTTTACTGAATTTTGTACTTGGCTGTGTGGAATTTTACTGGTTTCTGTATTCACCTTGGTGGAATTTTACTGGATTCTGTCCTGGGTTGTGTGTAATTTTATTGGTTTCTGTATTCGCCTGTGTGGAATTTTATTGGATTCTGTGCTATGCCATATGGAATTTTACTGGATTCTGTACTGGGCTGTGTGGAATTTTAATGTTTTCCATCCTGGTCTCTGTGGAATTTTACTGGATTCTGCACTGGGCTGTGAGGTATTTGAATGGTTTCTGTGTGGGGCTGTCTGACAGTTCACTGGATCCTGTGCTGGGCTGTGCTGCATTTTACTGTATTCTGTACTGGGCTGTGTGGAATTTTACTGGATTCTTTGCTGGTCTATCTGGTATTTTTCTGCATTCTCTACTGGGCTGTGTGGGATTTTATTGGATTCTGTCCTGGGCTGTCTGGAATTTTACTGTATTCAGTACTGGGCTGTGAGGATTTTCCCTGGTTTCTGTTTTGGGGTGTGTGGAATTTAATTGGATTCTATAGTGGTCTGTGTGGAATTTTCCTGGATTCTTTACTAGGCTGTGTGGTCTTTGAATGATTTCTGTACTGGGCTGTGTGGAAATTTACTGGTTTCTGTACTGGGCTGTTGGGATTTTTACTGGTTTATGTATTGGTGTGTGTGGAATTTTACTGGATTCTGTACTAGGCTGCGTGGTGTTTGAATGTTTTCTATGCTGGGCTGTGTGGAATTTTACTGGATTCTGTACTGGTCTGTGTGGAATTTTAATGAATTTTGTACTTGGCTGTCTGGAATTTTACTGGTTTCCGTATTCGCCTGTGTGGAATTTTACTAGATTCTGTCCTGGGCTGTGTGGAATTATACTTGTTTCTGTACTGTTCTATGTTTAACTTTCCTTCATTCTGTACTGGAATTTGTGGACTTTTTTTGGTTTCTGCACTGCACTTTGTGGAACTTGACTGGATTCTGTACTGGGCTGTGAGGAATTTTACTGGATTCTGTACTGCGCTATTTGGAATTTTACTGGTTCTGTCCTGAGCTGTGTAGAATTTTAATATTTTCTATTCTGGGCTGTGAGGAATTTTACTGGATTCCATACTGGGCTTTGTCACATTTGAATGGTTTCTGTACAGGGCTGTGTGGAATTTTACTTGATTCTGCACTGGGCTGTGTGGGATTTTACTGGTTTCTGTACAGGGCTGTGTGGAATTTGACTGGATTCTGCACTGGGCTGAGTGGTATTTGAATGGTTTCTGTGCTGGGCTGTCTGGCAGTTCACTAGATTCTGTGCTGGGCTGTGTGGGATTTTACTGGATTCTGTACTAGGCTGTGTTGTGTTTGAATGATTTCTATAGTGGGCTGTGTGGTCTTTTACTGGATTTTGTACTGGTCTCTGTGGAATTTTACTGAATTTTGGACTTGGCTGTGCGGAATTTTACTGGATTCTTTACAAGGCTGTGTGGTGTTTAAATGATTTCTATACTGGGCTGTGTGGACTTTTACTGGATTCTGTTTTCTCCTGTGCGGAATTTTACTGGATTCTTTACAAGGCTGTGTGGTGTTTAAATGATTTCTATACTGGGCTGTGTGGACTTTTACTGGATTCAGTTTTCGCCTGTGTGGAATTTTACTGGATTCTGTACTGGTCTATGCGTAATTTTCCTTCATTCCGTACTGGGATTTGTGGAATTTTTCTGGTTTCTGTGCTGGGCTGTGTGGAACTTGACTGGATTCTGTACTGGGCTGTGTGGAATTTTACTGAATTCTGTCCTGGTCTGTCTGGAATTATACTGGATTCTGTACTGGGTTGTGTGGACTTTTACTGGTTCCGTGCTGAGCTGTGTGGAATTTTAATGTTTTCCATTCTGGGCGGTGTGGAATTTTACTGGATTCCATACTGGGCAGTGTGGAATTTTACTGGATTCTTTACTAGGCTGTGTGGTGTTTGAATGTTTTCTGTACAGGGCCGTGGGGAATTTTACTGGATTCTGCACTGGGCTGAGTGGTATTTGAATGGTTTCTGTGCTGGGCTGTCTGGCAGTTCACTGGATTCTGTGCTGGGCTGTGTGGGATTTTACCGGATTCTGTGCTGGACTATCTGTTATTTTTCTGGATTCTCTATTGGGCTGTGTGGGATTTTACTGGATTCTGTCCTGGGCTGTTTGGAATTTTACTGGATTCTGTACTGGGTTGTGAGGATTTTCCCTGGCTCTGTTTTGGGGTGTGTGGTATTTAATTGGATTTTGTACTGGTCTGTGTGGATTTTTTCTGGATTCTTTACCAGGCTTTGTTGTGTTTGAATGTTTTCTATACTGGGCTGTGTGGAATTTTACTGGATTATGTCCTGAGCTGTGTTGAAATGTTCTGGATTCTGTACAGGGATATGTGGAATTTTATTGGATTATTTCCTGGGCTGTCTGGAATTATACTTGTTTCTGTACTGGTCTGTGTGGAATTTTCCTTGATTCCGTACTGGGGTTCGTGGAATTTTTCTGGTTTCTGTACTGAGCTGTGTGGTGTTTGAAAGTTTTCTATACTGGGCTGTGTGGAACTTTACTGGATTCTGTTTTCTCCTGTGTGGAATTTTACTGGATGCTGTACAGGGCTGTGTGGTGTTTGAATGTTTTTTATACTAGGCTCTGTGGAAATTTAATGGATTCAGTTTTCGCCTGTGTGGAATTTTACTGGATTCTGTACTGGGCTGTGTGGAATTTTACTGGATTCTGTCCAGGGCTGTATGCAATTATACTTGTTTCTGTACTGGTCTATGTGTAATTTTCCTTCATTCCGTACTGGGATTTGTGGAATTTTTCTGGTTTCTGTGCTGGGCTGTGTGGAACTTTACTGGATTCTGTACTGGGCTGTGAGGATTTTTACTTGTTTATGTACTGGTATGTGTGGAATTGAACTGGATTCTCAATTGGTCTTTGTGGATTCTTTTCTAGGCTGTGTGGTGTTTGAATGTTTTCTTAACTGGGCTCTGTGTAATTTTACTGGTTCCGTACTGGGCTGTATTGAATTTTCCTGGATTTCCTGTTGGGCAGTGTGGAATTTTACTGGATTCTGCACGGGGCTGTGTGGAATTTTACTGAAATCTGTCCTGGTCTGTCTGGAATTATACTGGATTCTGTACTGGGTTGTGTGGAATTTTACTGGTTCCGTGCTGAGCTGTGTGGAATTTTAATGTTTTCCATTCTGGGCTGTGTGGAATTTTACTGGATTCCGTACTGGGCTGTGTGGAATTTTACTGGATTCTTTACTAGGCTGTGTGGAATTTGAATGTTTTCTATACAGGGCTGTGTGGGATTTTACTGGATTCCGTACTGGGCTGAGTGGTATTTGAAAGGTTTCTGTGCTGGGCTGTCTGGCAGTTCACTGGATTCTGTGCTGGGCTGTGTGGGATTTTACCGGATTCTGTGCTGGGCTGTCTGGCAGTTCACTGGATTCTGTGCTGGGCTGTGTGGGATTTTACCGGATTCTGTGCTGGACTATCTGTTATTTTTCTGGATTCTCTATTGGGCTGTGTGGGATTTTACTGGATTCTGTCCTGGGCTGTTTGGAATTTTACTGGATTCTGTACTGGGTTGTGAGGATTTTCCCTGGCTTCTGTTTTGCGGTGTGTGGAATTTAATTGGATTTTGTACTGATCTGTGTGGAATTTTACTGGATTCTTTACCAGGCTGTGTTGTGTTTGAATGTTTTCTATACTGGGCTGTGTGGAATTTTACTGGATTATGTCCTGAGCTGTGTTGAAATGTTCTGGATTCTGTACAGGGATATGTGGAATTTTATTGGATTATTTCCTGGGCTGTCTGGAATTATACTTGTTTCTGTACTGGTCTGTGTGGAATTTTCCTTGATTCCGTACTGGGGTTCGTGGAATTTTTCTGGTTTCTGTACTGAGCTGTGTGGTGTTTGAAAGTTTTCTATACTGGGCTGTGTGGAACTTTACTGGATTCTGTTTTCTCCTGTGTGGAATTTTACTGGATGCTGTACTGGGCTGTGTGGTGTTTGAATGTTTTTTATACTAGGCTCTGTGGAAATTTAATGGATTCAGTTTTCGCCTGTGTGGAATTTTACTGGATTCTGTACTGGGCTGTGTGGAATTTTACTGGATTCTGTCGAGGGCTGTGTGCAATTATACTTGTTTCTGTACTGGTCTATGTGTAATTTTCCTGGATTCTGTACTGGGATTTGTGGAATTTTTCAGGTTTCTGTGCTGAGCTGTGTGGAACTTTACTGGATTCTGTACTGGGCTGTGAGGATTTTTACTTGTTTATGTACTGGTATGTGTGGAATTGAACTGGATTTTCAATTGGTCTTTTTGGATTCTTTTCTAGGCTGTGTGTTGTTTGAATGTTTTCTTAACTGGGCTCTGTGTAATTTTACTGGATTCCGTACTGGGCTGTATTGAATTTTCCTGGATTCTGCACGGGGCTGTGTGGAATTTTACTGGATTCTGCACGGGGCTGTGTGGAATTTTACTGAAATCTGTCCTGGTCTGTCTGGAATTATATTGGATTCTGTACTGGGTTGTGTGGAATTTTACTGGTCCCGTGCTGAGCTGTGTGGAATTTTAATGTTTTCCATTCTGGGCTGTGTGGAATTTTACTGGATTCCGTACTGGGCTGTGTGGAATTTTACTGGATTCTTTACTAGGCTGTGTGGAATTTGAATGTTTTCTATACAGGGCTGTGTGGGATATTACTGGATTCCGTACTGGGCTGAGTGGTATTTGAAAGGTTTCTGTGCTGGGCTGTCTGGCAGTTCACTGGATTCTGTGCTGGGCTGTGTGGGATTTTACCGGATTCTGTGCTGGGCTGTCTGGCAGTTCACTGGATTCTGTGCTGGGCTGTGTGGGATTTTACCGGATTCTGTGCTGGGCTGTCTGGCAGTTCACTGGATTCTGTGCTGGGCTGTGTGGGATTTTACCGGATTCTGTGCTGGGCTATCTGTTATTTTTCTGGATTCTCTATTGGGCTGTGTGGGACTTTACTGGATTCTGTCCTGGGCTGTTTGGAATTTTATTGGATTCTGTACTGGGCTGTGTGGTGTTTGAAAGTTTTCTATACTGGGCTGTGTGGAACTTTACTAGATTCTGTACTGGGCTGTGAGGATTTTTACTGGCTTATGTACTTGTGTGTGTGGAATTGAACTGCATTCTGTACTGGTCTTTGTGGAATATTACTGGATTCTTTTCTAGGCTGTGTGGTGTTTGAATGTGTTCTTTCCTGGGTTCTGTGGAATTTTATTGGATTCTGTACTTGTCTGTGTGGAATTTTACTGAATTTTGTACTTGGCTGTGTGGAATTTTACTGGTTTCTGTATTCACCTTGGTGGAATTTTACTGGATTCTGTCCTGGGTTGTGTGTAATTTTATTGGTTTCTGTATTCGCCTGTGTGGAATTTTATTGGATTCTGTGCTATGCCATATGGAATTTTACTGGATTCTGTACTGGGCTGTGTGGAATTTTAATGTTTTCCATCCTGGTCTCTGTGGAATTTTACTGGATTCTGCACTGGGCTGTGAGGTATTTGAATGGTTTCTGTGTGGGGCTGTCTGACAGTTCACTGGATCCTGTGCTGGGCTGTGCTGCATTTTACTGTATTCTGTACTGGGCTGTGTGGAATTTTACTGGATTCTTTGCTGGTCTATCTGGTATTTTTCTGCATTCTCTACTGGGCTGTGTGGGATTTTATTGGATTCTGTCCTGGGCTGTCTGGAATTTTACTGTATTCAGTACTGGGCTGTGAGGATTTTCCCTGGTTTCTGTTTTGGGGTGTGTGGAATTTAATTGGATTCTATAGTGGTCTGTGTGGAATTTTCCTGGATTCTTTACTAGGCTGTGTGGTCTTTGAATGATTTCTGTACTGGGCTGTGTGGAAATTTACTGGTTTCTGTACTGGGCTGTTGGGATTTTTACTGGTTTATGTATTGGTGTGTGTGGAATTTTACTGGATTCTGTACTAGGCTGCGTGGTGTTTGAATGTTTTCTATGCTGGGCTGTGTGGAATTTTACTGGATTCTGTACTGGTCTGTGTGGAATTTTAATGAATTTTGTACTTGGCTGTCTGGAATTTTACTGGTTTCCGTATTCGCCTGTGTGGAATTTTACTAGATTCTGTCCTGGGCTGTGTGGAATTATACTTGTTTCTGTACTGTTCTATGTTTAACTTTCCTTCATTCTGTACTGGAATTTGTGGACTTTTTTTGGTTTCTGCACTGCACTTTGTGGAACTTGACTGGATTCTGTACTGGGCTGTGAGGAATTTTACTGGATTCTGTACTGCGCTATTTGGAATTTTACTGGTTCTGTCCTGAGCTGTGTAGAATTTTAATATTTTCTATTCTGGGCTGTGAGGAATTTTACTGGATTCCATACTGGGCTTTGTCACATTTGAATGGTTTCTGTACAGGGCTGTGTGGAATTTTACTTGATTCTGCACTGGGCTGTGTGGGATTTTACTGGTTTCTGTACAGGGCTGTGTGGAATTTGACTGGATTCTGCACTGGGCTGAGTGGTATTTGAATGGTTTCTGTGCTGGGCTGTCTGGCAGTTCACTAGATTCTGTGCTGGGCTGTGTGGGATTTTACTGGATTCTGTACTAGGCTGTGTTGTGTTTGAATGATTTCTATAGTGGGCTGTGTGGTCTTTTACTGGATTTTGTACTGGTCTCTGTGGAATTTTACTGAATTTTGGACTTGGCTGTGCGGAATTTTACTGGATTCTTTACAAGGCTGTGTGGTGTTTAAATGATTTCTATACTGGGCTGTGTGGACTTTTACTGGATTCTGTTTTCTCCTGTGTGGAATTTTACTGGATGCTGTACTGGGCTATGTGGTGTTTGAATGTTTTTTATACTAGGCTCTGTGGAAATTTAATGGATTCAGTTTTCGCCTGTGTGGAATTTTACTGGATTCTGTACTGGTCTATGCGTAATTTTCCTTCATTCCGTACTGGGATTTGTGGAATTTTTCTGGTTTCTGTGCTGGGCTGTGTGGAACTTGACTGGATTCTGTACTGGGCTGTGTGGAATTTTACTGAATTCTGTCCTGGTCTGTCTGGAATTATACTGGATTCTGTACTGGGTTGTGTGGACTTTTACTGGTTCCGTGCTGAGCTGTGTGGAATTTTAATGTTTTCCATTCTGGGCGGTGTGGAATTTTACTGGATTCCATACTGGGCAGTGTGGAATTTTACTGGATTCTTTACTAGGCTGTGTGGTGTTTGAATGTTTTCTGTACAGGGCCGTGGGGAATTTTACTGGATTCTGCACTGGGCTGAGTGGTATTTGAATGGTTTCTGTGCTGGGCTGTCTGGCAGTTCACTGGATTCTGTGCTGGGCTGTGTGGGATTTTACCGGATTCTGTGCTGGACTATCTGTCATTTTTCTGGATTCTCTATTGGGCTGTGTGGGATTTTACTGGATTCTGTCCTGGGCTGTTTGGAATTTTACTGGATTCTGTACTGGGTTGTGAGGATTTTCCCTGGCTCTGTTTTGGGGTGTGTGGTATTTAATTGGATTTTGTACTGGTCTGTGTGGATTTTTTCTGGATTCTTTACCAGGCTTTGTTGTGTTTGAATGTTTTCTATACTGGGCTGTGTGGAATTTTACTGGATTATGTCCTGAGCTGTGTTGAAATGTTCTGGATTCTGTACAGGGATATGTGGAATTTTATTGGATTATTTCCTGGGCTGTCTGGAATTATACTTGTTTCTGTACTGGTCTGTGTGGAATTTTCCTTGATTCCGTACTGGGGTTCGTGGAATTTTTCTGGTTTCTGTACTGAGCTGTGTGGTGTTTGAAAGTTTTCTATACTGGGCTGTGTGGAACTTTACTGGATTCTGTTTTCTCCTGTGTGGAATTTTACTGGATGCTGTACAGGGCTGTGTGGTGTTTGAATGTTTTTTATACTAGGCTCTGTGGAAATTTAATGGATTCAGTTTTCGCCTGTGTGGAATTTTACTGGATTCTGTACTGGGCTGTGTGGAATTTTACTGGATTCTGTCCAGGGCTGTATGCAATTATACTTGTTTCTGTACTGGTCTATGTGTAATTTTCCTTCATTCCGTACTGGGATTTGTGGAATTTTTCTGGTTTCTGTGCTGGGCTGTGTGGAACTTTACTGGATTCTGTACTGGGCTGTGAGGATTTTTACTTGTTTATGTACTGGTATGTGTGGAATTGAACTGGATTCTCAATTGGTCTTTGTGGATTCTTTTCTAGGCTGTGTGGTGTTTGAATGTTTTCTTAACTGGGCTCTGTGTAATTTTACTGGTTCCGTACTGGGCTGTATTGAATTTTCCTGGATTTCCTGTTGGGCAGTGTGGAATTTTACTGGATTCTGCACGGGGCTGTGTGGAATTTTACTGAAATCTGTCCTGGTCTGTCTGGAATTATACTGGATTCTGTACTGGGTTGTGTGGAATTTTACTGGTTCCGTGCTGAGCTGTGTGGAATTTTAATGTTTTCCATTCTGGGCTGTGTGGAATTTTACTGGATTCCGTACTGGGCTGTGTGGAATTTTACTGGATTCTTTACTAGGCTGTGTGGAATTTGAATGTTTTCTATACAGGGCTGTGTGGGATTTTACTGGATTCCGTACTGGGCTGAGTGGTATTTGAAAGGTTTCTGTGCTGGGCTGTCTGGCAGTTCACTGGATTCTGTGCTGGGCTGTGTGGGATTTTACCGGATTCTGTGCTGGGCTGTCTGGCAGTTCACTGGATTCTGTGCTGGGCTGTGTGGGATTTTACCGGATTCTGTGCTGGACTATCTGTTATTTTTCTGGATTCTCTATTGGGCTGTGTGGGATTTTACTGGATTCTGTCCTGGGCTGTTTGGAATTTTACTGGATTCTGTACTGGGTTGTGAGGATTTTCCCTGGCTTCTGTTTTGCGGTGTGTGGAATTTAATTGGATTTTGTACTGATCTGTGTGGAATTTTACTGGATTCTTTACCAGGCTGTGTTGTGTTTGAATGTTTTCTATACTGGGCTGTGTGGAATTTTACTGGATTATGTCCTGAGCTGTGTTGAAATGTTCTGGATTCTGTACAGGGATATGTGGAATTTTATTGGATTATTTCCTGGGCTGTCTGGAATTATACTTGTTTCTGTACTGGTCTGTGTGGAATTTTCCTTGATTCCGTACTGGGGTTCGTGGAATTTTTCTGGTTTCTGTACTGAGCTGTGTGGTGTTTGAAAGTTTTCTATACTGGGCTGTGTGGAACTTTACTGGATTCTGTTTTCTCCTGTGTGGAATTTTACTGGATGCTGTACTGGGCTGTGTGGTGTTTGAATGTTTTTTATACTAGGCTCTGTGGAAATTTAATGGATTCAGTTTTCGCCTGTGTGGAATTTTACTGGATTCTGTACTGGGCTGTGTGGAATTTTACTGGATTCTGTCGAGGGCTGTGTGCAATTATACTTGTTTCTGTACTGGTCTATGTGTAATTTTCCTGGATTCTGTACTGGGATTTGTGGAATTTTTCAGGTTTCTGTGCTGAGCTGTGTGGAACTTTACTGGATTCTGTACTGGGCTGTGAGGATTTTTACTTGTTTATGTACTGGTATGTGTGGAATTGAACTGGATTTTCAATTGGTCTTTTTGGATTCTTTTCTAGGCTGTGTGTTGTTTGAATGTTTTCTTAACTGGGCTCTGTGTAATTTTACTGGATTCCGTACTGGGCTGTATTGAATTTTCCTGGATTCTGCACGGGGCTGTGTGGAATTTTACTGGATTCTGCACGGGGCTGTGTGGAATTTTACTGAAATCTGTCCTGGTCTGTCTGGAATTATATTGGATTCTGTACTGGGTTGTGTGGAATTTTACTGGTCCCGTGCTGAGCTGTGTGGAATTTTAATGTTTTCCATTCTGGGCTGTGTGGAATTTTACTGGATTCCGTACTGGGCTGTGTGGAATTTTACTGGATTCTTTACTAGGCTGTGTGGAATTTGAATGTTTTCTATACAGGGCTGTGTGGGATATTACTGGATTCCGTACTGGGCTGAGTGGTATTTGAAAGGTTTCTGTGCTGGGCTGTCTGGCAGTTCACTGGATTCTGTGCTGGGCTGTGTGGGATTTTACCGGATTCTGTGCTGGGCTGTCTGGCAGTTCACTGGATTCTGTGCTGGGCTGTGTGGGATTTTACCGGATTCTGTGCTGGGCTATCTGTTATTTTTCTGGATTCTCTATTGGGCTGTGTGGGATTTTACTGGATTCTGTCCTGGGCTGTTTGGAATTTTACTGGATTCTGTACTGGGTTGTGAGGATTTTCCCTGGCTTCTGTTTTGGGGTGTGTGGAATTTAATTGGATTTTGTACTGATCTGTGTGGAATTTTACTGGATTCTTTACCAGGCTGTGTTGTGTTTGAATGTTTTCTATACTGGGCTGTGTGGAATTTTACTGGATTATGTCCTGAGCTGTGTTGAAATGTTCTGGATTCTGTACAGGGATATGTGGAATTTTATTGGATTATTTCCTGGGCTGTCTGGAATTATACTTGTTTCTGTACTGGTCTGTGTGGAATTTTCCTTGATTCCGTACTGGGGTTCGTGGAATTTTTCTGGTTTCTGTACTGAGCTGTGTGGTGTTTGAAAGTTTTCTATACTGGGCTGTGTGGAACTTTACTGGATTCTGTTTTCTCCTGTGTGGAATTTTACTGGATGCTGTACAGGGCTGTGTGGTGTTTGAATGTTTTTTATACTAGGCTCTGTGGAAATTTAATGGATTCAGTTTTCGCCTGTGTGGAATTTTACTGGATTCTGTACTGGGCTGTGTGGAATTTTACTGGATTCTGTCGAGGGCTGTGTGCAATTATACTTGTTTCTGTACTGGTCTATGTGTAATTTTCCTGGATTCTGTACTGGGATTTGTGGAATTTTTCAGGTTTCTGTGCTGAGCTGTGTGGAACTTTACTGGATTCTGTACTGGGCTGTGAGGATTTTTACTTGTTTATGTACTGGTATGTGTGGAATTGAACTGGATTTTCAATTGGTCTTTTTGGATTCTTTTCTAGGCTGTGTGTTGTTTGAATGTTTTCTTAACTGGGCTCTGTGTAATTTTACTGGATTCCGTACTGGGCTGTATTGAATTTTCCTGGATTCCCTGTTGGCAGTGTGGAATTTTACTGGATTCTGCACGGGGCTGTGTGGAATTTTACTGAAATCTGTCCTGGTCTGTCTGGAATTATATTGGATTCTGTACTGGGTTGTGTGGAATTTTACTGGTCCCGTGCTGAGCTGTGTGGAATTTTAATGTTTTCCATTCTGGGCTGTGTGGAATTTTACTGGATTCCGTACTGGGCTGTGTGGAATTTTACTGGATTCTTTACTAGGCTGTGTGGAATTTGAATGTTTTCTATACAGGGCTGTGTGGGATATTACTGGTTTCCGTACTGGGCTGAGTGGTATTTGAAAGGTTTCTGTGCTGGGCTGTCTGGCAGTTCACTGGATTCTGTGCTGGGCTGTGTGGGATTTTACCGGATTCTGTGCTGGGCTGTCTGGCAGTTCACTGGATTCTGTGCTGGGCTGTGTGGGATTTTACCGGATTCTGTGCTGGGCTATCTGTTATTTTTCTGGATTCTCTATTGGGCTGTGTGGGATTTTACTGGATTCTGTCCTGGGCTGTTTGGAATTTTATTGGATTCTGTACTGGGCTGTGTGGTGTTTGAAAGTTTTCTATACTGGGCTGTGTGGAACTTTACTAGATTCTGTACTGGGCTGTGAGGATTTTTACTGGCTTATGTACTTGTGTGTGTGGAATTGAACTGCATTCTGTACTGGTCTTTGTGGAATATTACTGGATTCTTTTCTAGGCTGTGTGGTGTTTGAATGTGTTCTTTCCTGGGTTCTGTGGAATTTTATTGGATTCTGTACTTGTCTGTGTGGAATTTTACTGAATTTTGTACTTGGCTGTGTGGAATTTTACTGGTTTCTGTATTCACCTTGGTGGAATTTTACTGGATTCTGTCCTGGGTTGTGTGTAATTTTATTGGTTTCTGTATTCGCCTGTGTGGAATTTTATTGGATTCTGTGCTATGCCATATGGAATTTTACTGGATTCTGTACTGGGCTGTGTGGAATTTTAATGTTTTCCATCCTGGTCTCTGTGGAATTTTACTGGATTCTGCACTGGGCTGTGAGGTATTTGAATGGTTTCTGTGTGGGGCTGTCTGACAGTTCACTGGATCCTGTGCTGGGCTGTGCTGCATTTTACTGTATTCTGTACTGGGCTGTGTGGAATTTTACTGGATTCTTTGCTGGTCTATCTGGTATTTTTCTGCATTCTCTACTGGGCTGTGTGGGATTTTATTGGATTCTGTCCTGGGCTGTCTGGAATTTTACTGTATTCAGTACTGGGCTGTGAGGATTTTTCCTGGTTTCTGTTTTGGGGTGTGTGGAATTTAATTGGATTCTATAGTGGTCTGTGTGGAATTTTCCTGGATTCTTTACTAGGCTGTGTGGTCTTTGAATGATTTCTGTACTGGGCTGTGTGGAAATTTACTGGTTTCTGTACTGGGCTGTTGGGATTTTTACTGGTTTATGTATTGGTGTGTGTGGAATTTTACTGGATTCTGTACTAGGCTGCGTGGTGTTTGAATGTTTTCTATGCTGGGCTGTGTGGAATTTTACTGGATTCTGTACTGGTCTGTGTGGAATTTTAATGAATTTTGTACTTGGCTGTCTGGAATTTTACTGGTTTCCGTATTCGCCTGTGTGGAATTTTACTAGATTCTGTCCTGGGCTGTGTGGAATTATACTTGTTTCTGTACTGTTCTATGTTTAACTTTCCTTCATTCTGTACTGGAATTTGTGGACTTTTTTTGGTTTCTGCACTGCACTTTGTGGAACTTGACTGGATTCTGTACTGGGCTGTGAGGAATTTTACTGGATTCTGTACTGCGCTATTTGGAATTTTACTGGTTCTGTCCTGAGCTGTGTAGAATTTTAATATTTTCTATTCTGGGCTGTGAGGAATTTTACTGGATTCCATACTGGGCTTTGTCACATTTGAATGGTTTCTGTACAGGGCTGTGTGGAATTTTACTTGATTCTGCACTGGGCTGTGTGGGATTTTACTGGTTTCTGTACAGGGCTGTGTGGAATTTGACTGGATTCTGCACTGGGCTGAGTGGTATTTGAATGGTTTCTGTGCTGGGCTGTCTGGCAGTTCACTAGATTCTGTGCTGGGCTGTGTGGGATTTTACTGGATTCTGTACTAGGCTGTGTTGTGTTTGAATGATTTCTATAGTGGGCTGTGTGGTCTTTTACTGGATTTTGTACTGGTCTCTGTGGAATTTTACTGAATTTTGGACTTGGCTGTGCGGAATTTTACTGGATTCTTTACAAGGCTGTGTGGTGTTTAAATGATTTCTATACTGGGCTGTGTGGACTTTTACTGGATTCTGTTTTCTCCTGTGTGGAATTTTACTGGATGCTGTACTGGGCTATGTGGTGTTTGAATGTTTTTTATACTAGGCTCTGTGGAAATTTAATGGATTCAGTTTTCGCCTGTGTGGAATTTTACTGGATTCTGTACTGGTCTATGCGTAATTTTCCTTCATTCCGTACTGGGATTTGTGGAATTTTTCTGGTTTCTGTGCTGGGCTGTGTGGAACTTGACTGGATTCTGTACTGGGCTGTGTGGAATTTTACTGAATTCTGTCCTGGTCTGTCTGGAATTATACTGGATTCTGTACTGGGTTGTGTGGACTTTTACTGGTTCCGTGCTGAGCTGTGTGGAATTTTAATGTTTTCCATTCTGGGCGGTGTGGAATTTTACTGGATTCTTTACTAGGCTGTGTGGTGTTTGAATGTTTTCTGTACAGGGCCGTGGGGAATTTTACTGGATTCTGCACTGGGCTGAGTGGTATTTGAATGGTTTCTGTGCTGGGCTGTCTGGCAGTTCACTGGATTCTGTGCTGGGCTGTGTGGGATTTTACCGGATTCTGTGCTGGACTATCTGTTATTTTTCTGGATTCTCTATTGGGCTGTGTGGGATTTTACTGGATTCTGTCCTGGGCTGTTTGGAATTTTACTGGATTCTGTACTGGGTTGTGAGGATTTTCCCTGGCTCTGTTTTGGGGGTGTGTGGTATTTAATTGGATTTTTTACTGGTCTGTGTGGATTTTTTCTGGATTCTTTACCAGGCTTTGTTGTGTTTGAATGTTTTCTATACTGGGCTGTGTGGAATTTTACTGGATTATGTCCTGAGCTGTGTTGAAATGTTCTGGATTCTGTACAGGGATATGTGGAATTTTATTGGATTATTTCCTGGGCTGTCTGGAATTATACTTGTTTCTGTACTGGTCTGTGTGGAATTTTCCTTGATTCCGTACTGGGGTTCGTGGAATTTTTCTGGTTTCTGTACTGAGCTGTGTGGTGTTTGAAAGTTTTCTATACTGGGCTGTGTGGAACTTTACTGGATTCTGTTTTCTCCTGTGTGGAATTTTACTGGATGCTGTACAGGGCTGTGTGGTGTTTGAATGTTTTTTATACTAGGCTCTGTGGAAATTTAATGGATTCAGTTTTCGCCTGTGTGGAATTTTACTGGATTCTGTACTGGGCTGTGTGGAATTTTACTGGATTCTGTCCAGGGCTGTATGCAATTATACTTGTTTCTGTACTGGTCTATGTGTAATTTTCCTTCATTCCGTACTGGGATTTGTGGAATTTTTCTGGTTTCTGTGCTGGGCTGTGTGGAACTTTACTGGATTCTGTACTGGGCTGTGAGGATTTTTACTTGTTTATGTACTGGTATGTGTGGAATTGAACTGGATTCTCAATTGGTCTTTGTGGATTCTTTTCTAGGCTGTGTGGTGTTTGAATGTTTTCTTAACTGGGCTCTGTGTAATTTTACTGGTTCCGTACTGGGCTGTATTGAATTTTCCTGGATTTCCTGTTGGGCAGTGTGGAATTTTACTGGATTCTGCACGGGGCTGTGTGGAATTTTACTGAAATCTGTCCTGGTCTGTCTGGAATTATACTGGATTCTGTACTGGGTTGTGTGGAATTTTACTGGTTCCGTGCTGAGCTGTGTGGAATTTTAATGTTTTCCATTCTGGGCTGTGTGGAATTTTACTGGATTCCGTA